>BSBK01014617.1:0-41431 GCA_027943335.1 Chamaecyparis obtusa | reverse complement strand
AAAGGCTTTTGCAGACTTAAATTGACCTACAATTTAAATTTACAAAAATGTACACACACACTTAAATTTAATTTTTATTTAAATAAATTCTATATATATAGAATTGAAAAAATTTAAAACAAAATTTATAATGCACAAACTTACCTGCATACCCACCAAACCAGATCAAATGTGATGAAGCATTTATCTCGCGTGACTCGCAAGATTGTTGAAAAACATGTTGAAACAATGAGCCACGTAGCTCCTATCATAAACCTTTTCATCACTAATATAGAAATGAACCTCCTTGATTATAATGCATTCATCTTGATCTATACTATCTATCTCATCCAAATAGAATTGTGCATTTCTATATGTCACATGCACAAATATTGCAACTTGATCAAAATGATAATATTGATGCTGGAGCTCTTTTTGAGGGGAAAATGTATAGTTCTCCACAAAATCTACAACTGAAAGAATACAACCAGGTGGGAAACAATTTTTGGAATCATGAAATTGTTTAGCTTTCCGTTGTGCACCGTGACAATGGTTGACATGTGGATAAACCATAGATCAAAATCTATCCATGAACTAAAGGTACAGTAAGTCACTCTCCTTTAATGCAATTTTTTTTATTCACCTCCTGTCTTTGTTTGGTATATCTCATATTCAAATCTCTTCCACTGGACTCGTGTTGTAACATCAATATTATCAAATTAAAAAGGAAATTTCTATAAATTTCCATGATTATTGCATTAATTTTTTATACATTGGACATTGAATTCATCCAAATCTTCTGATTTATCACATAAAATGGACTTTACAAATTATGTTGTACTTCCACTAACCATATCTAGATTAAGTATTTCCATAACCTTTTTATATGATTGCAAGTATAAGTGAAACTCAACATGATTTCGACAACAACATGTTTCACAAACC
Organism: Chamaecyparis obtusa; assembly: GCA_027943335.1. Classification (NCBI taxonomy): domain Eukaryota; kingdom Viridiplantae; phylum Streptophyta; class Pinopsida; order Cupressales; family Cupressaceae; genus Chamaecyparis; species Chamaecyparis obtusa. Next base: position 40,507 of record BSBK01014617.1, on the reverse strand, counting down.
TTATTTATGTGTACAAAGCAACGGCACAACATCTCAAACATTCTCTGACCTATTTTCACATCTAAAAATTCATGCTTGAATGCTTCAAACAGTTCACTTTGTGTAGTATCAAAAAAATATTTTGGATGTGAAATCTTCATACTGGTCTCTTCATCATTCATTTGTATAGTGTCCCTTCTATTGGAAGAAACATGAGAGTGGTTGGTCCAAAAATCAATGACCCGTCTTCTTACATATTCATAAATTTTGTCTTTACGAGGGACACTACAAATCTGTACCCTATTCTTTTCAATGTCCATATCCAACATATTTTTCTTCCTAATATTTCTCTAAATAGTTGTTCGAGATACCTTGAGTAAATTAGAAATTGCTCGAACTTGATTTATATGTGTCAATTTCTTACTGGCAATCATAGTCATCAACGCTCTTCTAGCCGCAACTGAATCTAATCCTCTATGATCTGCCATGTTAACAACATTCAATGCATCTTGTTAATTTTGAATTATTGTCTCTTTTACTTGACCTCCTATAATTTTCCTATTATCAATACCCAACAACTCCAAAACTAGAGTCATTTCTTTTTTGTGAATAACTTTGCAAACAATTGTGCTTTTCCCACCAAGATTTACTCTCAAAATATTCCATCCACATGTTTTTGAGATGCAATTTAATAGTGCTTTTAGGTACCAGGTGTTCCAGTGAAATTTGAATAATAAGTGATTCCTCATTCAAATCCATCAAAATATGCATTGTAGGATAAATATGTATACTTCGAGTACTGCCAATATCCTCCCCTAGTTGAGTTGCACCTTCTACATTGATAGGTTCTTCTTCAACATAGACCGATTGCTCTTCGACAAGTTTAGTATGACCTTTCATTTGGTCATCCCTTTTACGATCATATTGCAATTGAATTGGCTTATAAATATATCTGGGTTGAAACTCATTGGGTAATTTTTTTACTGGAGAAAGAGATTTGTGATTTGTAGTGAACTCAGTAGAGCTCTATAGTTCTATAACTACTGCTTTGATTAATAAAAACTTGCATTGTATGTTGTAGCATATAATTATTCATACACTTTGTTATTGGTTGAATTTGTATTCTATGTTTTGGTTATTAATTAGCTGCTATATTTTTCCCCTGCTTCCTTTAGTCCTCTTGTTTCTTACTTAATCAAAAAAAAATTTAAAAAATGTGTTTTTTTTTCCAGAAAATAGAACATGGAGGGAGCTTTTTGAGCTTAAACCTTAGTTTTAAATGTTTATTTTGAGGATTGGCTCAGGTTTGGCATGGAGAAATAACTACACGAGTTAGTCTATTCATGGATTAGTTTCATGAAAGGGAAAACTCTAGCAATCATGTCCAATCTTGTAACTTTCAGCTATACATATAGTGGCAGCTTGTTTGGATGAAGAAAACATAGATGCATTGACTAAATATCAGATTTTTATTGCTATTACAGAAAACAAAGATAAGATTTCTTTTTAGAATAGTGTGTTCCAAGGATAGAAATGGTGTAAAAGAAGGAATGAGTAGCTGATTGCATTCAGGAATAACATCATTTCAAGAGGGACAATGAGAATTTCTTGAAGGATAAAGCACATCTCTTTCAAAAATAGCAGATATACATTCAAAAATAGCATTTTAGTGTTGGGGACATCAGTGGTAGTGGAAAATGGAAAGTTTTTCATATAGTAACAATAATTTAAACCTATGAAAGTAGCGAATTATATGTTTTGAACATAAACTATCAGTTGAGAGAAACAATTAAAGTTATTTCCACATGTTCTTCAAACAAATTTTAGTGTTGAAAGTGTTATGATGCAAGGTTAGAAAGAAGTCAACATAATAATATCAAATTTTGTAGTAGTAACACTCAAGCAAGCATTAGGTAATCACTCCATTGACTAACAAGAGCGATGGAGAGGGAGCGAGCAGGAGGGAGAAGCGAGAGAAAAAAAATGAATTTCTGGCAAGAGGGGAAGCAGGATGCTCTTGGTCAGGCTGTAGATTTTGATTCTGTTCTAGGAAATGCGGAGGGGAGTAGAGAATGCAGGAGAAGAAAAGACTGAAATCCCCATGCCAGATAATGGGGAAAGAGCTGGTGGGTCTAGCCTGGCCCATCTGGGTAAGGAAAGCGGTCCTGTCTTGGGACCAGAGGAAGAAAAAGGGGATAAAGCTGGTCATTCTGAGAAAAGAAAAGGGTCCAAATGATCTCTCACAAGGGGGGAACTCATTACGAGGTAAGGGGAAATGGAGTAGTCTTTTTGGGATAAAACCGACTAGAAAATCTTCCTTCCCAAAGATTGATATAGTGTTAGAACTAAATAAAGGGGTGATAGGTTTGAATATTCCTAATCAAATCATAGATCATATTGTTTCTAGAATGGCCTCAACTCTAATAGGAAAGTTTACAGGTCCTAGGCCAAATATAGATCTAGTGAGGGCTTTTACCCTCCAGAAGTGGAAGCTCAAAGGGAAGGTGGATGTAGCAGCTATGCCGAAAGGGTTTTTCTCCTTTTTATTCTCTAATGGGGAGGATCTTTTGAAAGTGTTGATGGAAGGTCCATGGACGTGGGGCAAATCTTCTTTGTCTTTATAGAAATAGACTACAAATTTGGACTATAATGATAACTTTTTTGTTTATGCTCCTGTATGGGTTAGACTTCCAGGTCTTCCTCTTGAGTATTGGCATGAGGACATATTGGTGGCAATAGCTAGGTCTTTTGGTGAACTGCTGACTATAGATTCGATGACTATACCTCAAACTAGACAAGTGTTTGCATAGATATGTGTCAATATCCAGCATGATACTAACCTTCCTCAAATAATTAATCTAAATTCAAAAGTGGGTAAATGGGCCCAAGAAATAGAATATGAATCCACCCCTTTCATTTGTTTAACTTGTAGAAAAGATGGCCATTGGGAAAAACTTTGTCCCTTGAGGATAGCTACAAATAAGAAAGACCAAGAGTCTAAAATGTCAAAAAAGTGGGAATGGAGGGAAAAAAAAAGGAGAGATACAAAATACCCCTGTTAATAAGATCTCAAACTCAAACACAGAGGAGTAGTAGGCTAATCCACAAAGGGAATCAAAAGAAATAGAAGGGCCTAAGGAAGTGGCTACCCCTATTGATGAAAATAAAATGTCAAAAAATTATATATCGGTAACCTCTTTGGAGGAAACTTGTGATACCTCTTTAGAGTCTGATCCACTGCTGGCATTAAGGGTCGAAGATAGCCTGGATATTTCAAAGGGGAGGGAGACCTTCCAAAGCCCATAGAAGGTGTATGAAACCCAGTATGTTCTAGAATAAATCAGTAGTGAAGCATCAAATGCTAATTTGTTAGAACCTAAATCAAAGAATGACAAATCAAATGAATAGTATGATGAATCTGAAACAGCGAAAGAAAAGAACAAAAGTCCTTGGATTAGTGTGAAAAAAAGAAATAAAAGATCCCTTGTAGGTAAAGGATTAGGTTCCCAGCTTAGAAGAGAAAAATTGAAGGACCAGACCCATGCAATAGGAAGAAATAGTACTAAGGCAACACAAGGAGGCTCGGCATCTAAATCAAACAAAAAAGGGGGCCAAATCAAATCTGGAGGAGTTAAAACTAGAGGAAAATAGAAAAAGGTAGATACTGGAACACCTAAAAGAGAAAGGGGTAGAGCTTCTGAGAAAGAACAAAGAGAGCAGGAGGCAAAATAGAACATAGCGGATGGTAGACAGCTCACCATCGATCAGGTTTGTCCTCCAAATTTTTAATGAAGATTTTATCTTGGAATATTAGAGGTCTCAATAGTCCTCATAAACAAGATGTAATTAGGAACTTAGTTAGAGATTCTAAGCCTAATATTTTTCTTATTCAAGAAACTAAAATGGTTAGAGATAAGATTGTTAAAATCAATTGTTGAAGAATGGTGATAAGGTTAGTAGTGATTCTGAAGGTGCTTCTAGAGGATTGGCTATCTTCTGGAATACTAAAAGCTTCACCTGTAAACTATTGAAAGAAGACAAGAACTTCTTGGTAGTTAGAGTTAGCAGTATCAAAGACAATTTGTCCTAGACTCTGATTAATGTGCATGCTCCAAATACTAAAACTGGTCATCTTAATATTTGGAAAAGGCTTCATGACATCAGAAAGGACAACCCAGATGATAACTGGATGATGATGGGAGACTTCAATATGCCCTTGAAAGAAGCTAAAAAAAAAGGAGGGAATAATACCCAAGTGGAAAGTAGGGTAGATCTAATGGATTTCATAACCAATGAAGGTTTGTTGGATGTTGACCTTGAAGGAGTTGATTATACTTGGACCAATAGAAGAGTGGAAGCTGATCTCATTCAGGTCAAGCTTGATAGAGTCCTTGTCTCTCATGGTTGGATTGCTATTTTTTCTTGCTCCCTTTCTGCTCTTAACTGCATCGGTTCGGATCACTGCCCTATTTCCTTTATTTCTAATTCCTTCAAAGGAAAAGGTAATACTCCTTTCAGATTGGAAAAAATGTGGATGACTCACCATGAATTTAAAAATAAAATAAAGGAATGGTGGAGTATAAAAGTGGAAGGAAAAGCTATGTTTCAAGTGGCAAAAAAAATGGCTAATATCAAATCTAAAGCAAGACATTGGAATAAGGATGTCTTTGGAAATATATTCCAAACTAAAAGCAAAATTCAAATGGACCTTAAAGAAATTCAAGATAAGATCCAGAGTATAGGGTTGACTGAAGATATTAGAAAAGAAAAAAATAGTATCCTTGCTGACTACCATAACATCATATCTAAAGAGGAAACATTTTGGAGACAGAGATCAAGGTCTCTATGGCTGAAAGTGGGTGACACAAATACCAGATTCTTCCACTTAACAATGATGAAACACAAGGCTATGAACAGAATCAACACTTTGATCACACACAGGGGCACTCTCAATAAAGAGGAAGAGATAAGGAAAGATATGATGGGCCACTTTGCTTCGATTCTCTCTAGAGAACAAGGTCTCAATCATGATGATCAAAATTATTTTCTGAGCTCCATTCCCACGCTGTTGGAGGCTGAGGACAATCTCTTTCTTAAGTCTATTCCTATAGAGGAGGAAATTATAAAGGCTATCCAGTCTTTTGAAGGTGAAAAATCCCCCGTGTCGGATGGTTTTCAAATGTTTTTCTTTCAACACTATTGGGAAATTATTGGAAAAGACATTTGCGGTGTTGTGAAAGAATTCTATGGTTCAAAAGCTATGCTTAAAGAGGTCAACTCCACCTTCATAGCTATGATACCCAAAAGATAGGGAGCTAATATAGTTGACAACTTTAGGCCTATTAGTCTTTGTAACTCTTTGTATAAGATCATGTCTAAGGTTCTAAGCACAAGGATTCTCAAGATCCTCTTTCATCTCATTTCCCCCCAACAAAATGGGTTTTGTCCCAGGGTGTCAAATCCTAGATTTGATTGTGGTTGTCCATGAGAATATTCACTCGCTGGAAAAATCGGGGAAACAGGGGTTCCTCATGAAACTTGATCTATCAAAAGCCTATGATAGAGTTGATTGGGAGTTTCTTTCAAAAATTATTCAAGCGTTTGGTTTTGATGAGGGAGTGATTAAACTTATTATGCAACTTGTAACTACGGTTTCTTCCTCGGTGATAGTGAACGGGGGATCCTCTCCTTTCTTCAGACCTTCCAGAGGGTTATGTCAAGGTGATCCTATATCTTCTATCCTTTTTTCTATCATGGAAGAAAGTCTTGTGAGATTCATATCCCTTCAAGTCTCTCAAGGTTTGATTTCGGGTTTACAACCATCCTCTAGAGAAATTGTCTGTTCTCATGAACAATTTGTCAATGATACGATTTTGATGGGAGAATCTACTATTAAAGAAGCCAGGAATATGAAAAAGGCATTAAATGTGTATGCTAATGCTACTGGTCAACTCATAAATTGGTAGAAGAGTGCCCTATTTTTCTTCAATTCTCCTGAAGCCAGAATGAATAAAATCTCTGCTATTCTTGGTTGCAAGATAGGATGCTTCTTGACTACTTATCTTGGGCTCTCGTTGTGCTTGAAATCGGAGGCTAATTTTTGGAATGAAATCCTTGATAGATTTCATTCGAAATTGGTGGGATGGAAAGGGGCGATTCTCAGTCAAGCTGGAAAATTTTAACTGCTAAAGGTAACTCTACAAAACCTTCCGGTCTATGCTCTTAGCTTGTTCAAAATACCTCAAAAGTTTTTTGATTTAATAGAGAAGATCCAAAAAAGGTTCCTTTGGACAGGAGTGGAAGAGAAAAAGAGACTCGACCTAGTGGCCTGGGAGAAGATTTTTAAACCCAAAAAGATGGGGGGTCTGGGAATAAGGAGCATAAATAATACAAATAAAGCTCTCTTAGCAAAGCAATTCTGGAGAATCTTTGAAGATGAGAAAGAATGGAATATGATAATGAAAAGGAAATATCATCTCAGTAATCTTGAAGGAATGATTCAATCTCAAATGATATCCAGGGATCTTTTGTTTGAAATAGTATAAGTAACGACAAGAATCTTATAAATAAAGGTGCTATTTGGAAGCTGGGAAATGGTAGAAAAATTTAGTTTTGGAATGATAGATGGATGACAGAGAAGCCTCTTATAGAGAATGAAGAATGGAAGGATGCTATCCAGGATTGTAAAGATACTATAGGTGAATTTGTGAGTGACTATTGGAAAAATGAAGAGTGGATAGACCTTGGGCTGAAGGTATCAGATTTAAAGAAGTGAATAAACAATTAAACGATTGGTTTATTAGAGATAACAAGGTTGATAAACTTATTTGGGGACCGTTTACCTCTGGAAAATTCTTGGTTGCTTCTGCTTCGACACTTCTCCTCCCTAATGAGGCTCAGCCTTTGTGGGTTGTAGGTATGGAATAAGGACCTTACCCCTAAAATTAACATGTTTTTTTGGCTACTTGTCCAGAACAAAATTCTCACACAGGACAACCTTATGAGAAGAGGGAATCAAATGCCTAATAGGTGTGCCCTATGTTGTCAAGAAGCTGAGAATTGTAATCATCTTATGATTCACTACTCTTTCACTAGAGAGGTGTGGGACACTATTATTTCTTCCCTTGAGCTCAATTGGGTGAAACCTAACTCTATCCAGGAGTTTTCTAGTAGTGGCAGGTTCCTTTCTATGACAAAAATGCTAGAGATATCTAGAAAATTGTCTTTCCCCACTTTACTTGGCTTATCTGGAAGGAGAGGAATAATAGAATCTTAGAGAGAAAAAGGCCCCTCCTTCTTTGTTTGCAAACTTTGTTACTAGAAGTATAATGGAGAATTATAGAAGTATGGGAAGGAAAGACAGTAGTCAGTGAGATCCTCAACCCAAGAAGGACAATATTATCTCATGGGAGAGACTTAAAAAGAGCTAGATTCAGAATCCCAGAGACAATGTTATGTGGACAGCTCCTCCCTTTGGATGGCTTAAAGGGAACTTTGATGGTTCGGAAAAGGGAAATCCTGGAAGGGCTGGAGGTGGAGGGCTTATAAGAGATACTACTGGAAACTATTTAGGAGCAATTGCTATCCCGTTGGGTATCCAAATGAACCATGTGGTGGAGGCTGAATCTTCTCTTTACTTGGTTATGATGGTGAAAGATTTGGGCTGCACGAAATTATGGCTGGAAGGGGATTCCCTAAATATAATCAATGCTATAAAAGGGAAGTCTGAGAGCTCATGGACTATAGAACACATCATTAACAAAATTAAAATTATTATGAATTCCTTTGAAGAAAGCCATGTCACTCACGTTTATCGTGAAGGCAACAAACTAGCGGACAGGCTGGCAAATGACGGTACCTTGAGTGACATCACCCAAAAGTGGAGAGTGGAAGCAAATCTTAAGTTTGAGATTACAAGTCTTATCAACTATGACAAGATTAATCACTATGAAGGTAAAATCACTTAACATAATGATGACAAGGACAAATCATTTACCGAGGAGGTTTGCATGTAAGGTGAAGTGTGGGATCATTACTCTATAGTTAATAAAGCATAGACAATAGGTTAATATCGATAACCAAAAAAGAAAGGTTAACCAGAGAAGTAAGGCGGAGATCACTGGTAAGGAGCCAAACCAGCACATAAAAAACTAGCAAAAAATGGGCAGTGGTTTGAAGAGGGAGGAACCTTCCGACTGTGACAAATGGAGATAGGATAGAAAAGTTTGGAAGAAACTAAAGAAAGGGGGGGTTACATAGTTTATGAAGAAGCTTCACGGGCATGACAAATAGATCACTTCTTTGTTCACAGATGGCTGGGCTAATGGTAAGGTTCATCTCTGGGGAAAGTCCTTCACTCTTACTATTTCTAGCTTAGCTGATATTACTGGTTTACCTTTGGAAGGTACCCATTTCCATAGAGGAAATCATAGGCTAGGAACTGAAGCTTTTACTATTTTCCCCAAAACTGATGATGAGAAAGCCCTTATGACTAAGGGGAATGGTGACTATGTGGATATTACCAATATTGATGAATTCTGGGCCAAAATTTGAAAGCCATGATATAATATTTTATGTTGGATGGGTGGTATTCCAAAATTTACAACTTCCATTTTGTTTTTTCTAACCACTTCAGGCATAATAGGAGAATTTATTCCCTTACTATCTTTTGAGTTCACTAAACAGTAGCATTACGGGTCACAGTAAAAAGGCTAGTAACCCCATGTTGCATGAGGGCTTGATCCTTCTTATTTCCGACCACATCAGGGACAACATTCCGGACCCTATCTCTAAAAGGATCACTGGTAATTTAGAAATGTGAAGAATGAGGAGGAGACAAAAGCTGAGATCAGTAAGAAGAGAAAGATTAATAAGGGAAAAGTTCCTGTTGATACCGGTGGCAAAGATAGCAGCATTGAGGAGTTAGAGAAAAAGCCTCAATCTAGGGGAAAGGGTATCATAGAGGAAGCTAATGAGGAGGAGTCCAGTGAAGAAGAGATAAACAATGAGAAAGAGGAAGCAAATGAAAAAGATCAGGAAGAGGAGATGAATGATTGGTTGGCTGAGCGGAATGAGGATAAAGAGGAGAATAGCCATGAATATGGAGAAGAAAAAGAGGAAGTGGAAGAAGAAGAGGGAGAGAACCAAGATATTGCTTCGAAAGAAGAAATGAAAGATTCCCCTAATTATAATGTGGGTGCTGAAAAATAGGATGATGGTACTCAGATGTCTTCTATGGAGGCTGATATTACTTCTCAGGATGCCCCCATGGAAGATAAAATGATCAAAGTTATACCAGATACTGGGGATGGTAAAACTGGAGAGGAGGATGGTAAAGATGAAGGTTTTTTTGTGGGAATTACGACTAGTCAAGAGAATGAAGGTAACGAGACTAGTAAAACCCCTTCTTCAAGTGATACTGATGAGGACATCTGGAAAAATAAGAAGGAAGGTATGGATAAGACAACCATGCTGGAGAACAACAACAAAAAAGAGGAACTTGTTATCCTCTTGAGGGAAGCTTCTTTGCAGGAGGAGAAGAATAATGCTGAGAATCAGGATAAGAACATGGATTGGAAAAAGGAAATGCAGGAAATGAAAATCCAGATCCAAGAAATGGAAAAAAACATGAAAAATATGACTACTAAGCTGGGAAAGACAGAAAGTAAGGTTCTTGATAAGGTAAAAAAAATTAAAAAAATGAGGATGGCACTGCTGAGATGAGCAAGATTATTAAAGACAAGATGAAAGATTTATAAGCCAAAATTAGTAACCATGACAATATGATAAAAGGTGTTTTGAGCCACAACAACGAGGGTTTGAAGGTGACCATTATGAATCTGAATATGTTGCATAACTACTTGGAAAGGAACATGCTGGAAAGAACCACTATCACCATCGATGAGGATGCTGGCAATATTGGGTCGGGGATGAGAATGAGAGGGCGCATCCAGAGGAAGGTCCCTGAAAAACTGAAAGAACTGAAGGAGTTGCAAGAAACTATCCAGAAGATGGAAGACCTCCAGAAGAAAGCTGAGGAAATGATAACAGATAATTAGCTAGTTCTTGATGGTAGTTATTTTGTAGGAGTTGCAAGAAACTATCCAGAAGATGGAAGACCTCCAGAAGAAAGCTGAGGAAATGATAACAGATAATTAGCTAGTTCTTGATGGTAGTTATTTTGTAGCTTGTTTTTCTGTAGTTTCTACTTTTGAATTGTTCAGTTGTTGGTCTTTGCTTTTGTTTTCCAGCAGGTGTTTCATTTTGTTTACTTTAATGCTCTATCTTTATGCTATTTTGTACTCTAGTTTTGGGTCCATGTAAAACCTTCTTTTACCTTAATCAAAAACATTCAAGCGAGCATTTGAAAAAATGGTTTCAATAATCCAAAGGTGGTTTTCATTATTTCCCCAAAACCCTCTTGTTATCATTCATGAAAAAGAGTTAATCTTACATGCACACAAAGTTTCAATGGTTTTTGCAAATCATCTGTCATTAGGGAATGACTTGTAATGCTTCTTTTTTTTAGGGTTCTTAAGTTTGTGATATCCATGTTAGAGGAGGATCAAGTTTTTGTAAGTTTCCTCCCTTTAAACCCTTTGAGGGGTATTTATTTTCAAAGACATGGTAATAAAGAGTAAAATTCATGAAGAGATAATGAGATTTTAAAAAATGAAGCATTGTGAAGAAAAGAGTTTTTGTCCCACTATTATGAAGAGAAATGATATAACAGATCAAATGATCAAAGGACAATGACAATGATAAGGTAAAGGACAATGAAGGGTATATGATGATCAAGAAGTAGTGATATGCAATCAGAATTGTCATACCATTATTGTATAATAGTGGGAGTGTAAGCTCAAATACATTGCAAGCATGAGCAAACATTTCAAGACATTGATATTGGATATTTCATATAAGCTAAAATCACTGTTATCAATGAGCAATGCTCTATGTTTAGGAACAGTGAATATTCAATAAATAAAATTAAGGCTCAGTGAAGAACTATAGTAGCATATTGGAAAATCATTATGCCAAACTCATCCAAGACAATATGTAGTTTCAATCATAAAACCATTCACATAGAAAAAGAGAAATAGCCTTGTAACCTTTTCAAGAGGTAATGATCAAATGAAGATCAATGACAACAATAAGAACATCACAAGTAGTGTTTAAGAATGAGTAACAAATGATTTAATGCAATGGTATCCATGTCTTCAAAGAGGTCTTTCAAGGGTCCATCAGAATTATGATGTTATAGATGATTCTTATATTACTATAAATAATGGAATTGACATTCACTTTGTGTGAAGTGTTTAAATGTGTTTTCATTAACCAAATTAAGCTTCTTGATAAATACTAATTTACAACTAATAGTTCAAGTTCTTTGAAAATAGTATTTATCACAAGAAATGTTCCTCTTCTAGTATTTTTAGAGCTGCATGAAGTAATAATTGACCATTAAAATATAATGTAATGTTTATCTTCCAAGTATTGGTGACCATGTAGGAGGGAAGGTATTGGAAGCTAAACCAATATCTTTGAGTTCTATGGAGTCATTCCAAGGGTTGTGGGCATGAGGAATGAAGAAGCTCCTTTGGGAAAATTTATCAATGGATTTGGAGCTCTTGCAATTCTATAGATACATCCTTTTGGGTGTATACTAAGGTGTAACAAATCAGAACAATTGTATGTAGATTTCTCTACAAGAAGAAAACACAAATGGGATGCATAAGCAGGTTGTTCACATATGCATAGGTGCAACTACGGTGGAGGAAAAGATAAGAGTGGTAGTGATTCTATTTGTATAGAAAAAAATGGTGAGAAATGATAAAAGGTAGATCACTCACCAAGGTCTTTGAATATACATTAGAATACAAACCCACCCTTAAGAAAAACTTGATTAGCACAACCAAAGGAAGAAGGGTGCTAATGAAAGATCTACACCAGAGGGGGTTTTAGATTCCTAAAGGGGGTATGCAATATAATATGATAAAGTATAAATAATATACTAGATCTAATAAAGGAAGTGCAAGGGAAAATAAGGGAGAATAAGCACACATGGAAATGAGATGGAGAAGGTAGGATGAATCTGAATTTGATTGTTGCCATAATTTTAGATCTTGTTGTAACTTCACAGCTAGAAGCTAGGGACCTAAATCTGTCTTTCCTTAAATTTTCATTGAAAAATGGTATGGACAAGTTGACTTTTGACTTGTTCTTGGAAAAAATTGATGAAACTTTCTTGAATTTTGTGACTATACATGTACTGATCAGATCCAAAATTGTAGCTATGCAACCTATTCCTACACATAGAAAAATGAGGAAAAAAGTTATGGAAAGGGGTTTGTCGTGGTCAAACCCATATTTAGGAATCAACCTTGAAATAGAATTGAGATTTTATAAAGAAAAGTAATGCAAAAAGGTAAATTGTTGATTCACCTTGTATGAAATCCTCATGAATGGATGTAGCAATCGCTCAAATCCATGAAAATGCTTGAAATGTGTTTGGAAACCAAAGAGTTTACCTTGGAATGAGATGTAGAATCAAAGATTCCTTCACAAATGCATGGATCTATGATTGAAACTCCTAGATATTGAATGTATGTATGCTTGATAACCTCATGAAGAAGGAAAGAGAGAAGGATGGACATATAGATCTTCTTTCTTTATTAAAATTCCTCTACTTGGGCATCATGGGAGAGAAACTTGCATCAATTAGAGATTATTTTCTTTGGTTGGATGAATCTTGAAGAAATGGGACTTGGATATTTTGAATTGGATGGTTTCCTTCAAATCTTGAACCCAAATGCTCAATTACACAACTTGATTACTTGAATGCTTGAACACTTGCACTTTATCATGATATTGTTATGTTATGCCAAATGAGGGGAGAAGAGGTCTTTTTATACTTAACTCCTTCCATTTAGGATTCAAATTTCATCAAGGCCAACCTCAAAACAAAATCTCAAAGGAAAACCCTGTCATCGGGCCTTCGGCCAAATTTAAGCCCAAACCCAAGGGACAAGTCAGCTAGTTTACTTGTCTTAGGTAAACTAAGCTCAAATTCATGAGAATTACACTAAAGGTGAAAAGAAGCGGGGGGAGAAAATGTAGGTTGTTGTGATTATGCATAATGGACATTTATACCTCGAAATCATCAAGATGGGGTCTAATAGGTCCTAGAGCATTCAAGTATAGGCGCTAACTTTCTAGGACAATACATTTAGCCCCCACTTTAGCAGGAGTATGAGATAAACTCATGCTCATGGTAAAGTAGATCAAATGCATAAGAATGATCTCATCAAGGTCAAGGAGAAAAATAAACATCAAGTCCCCAAGTGACTCAAGTCTTCATCAGATCCAAAACCAAGATAAGAGAGACTCGAAAGAGAGAGGAAGAAACAAAGATAAAAGTGTGATCACTAGCAGCCTAGTAAAAGATAATCTTACTATGGATCACACAAATTGAAAGCATTGCAAAAGATGGCTTTGAACAGTCTAGCAAGTTGTGTTATGCTAGTCAATCCATAAAAAAGGATCAGGGCTTAAAGAAACTATTGTCTCCATTAAGAGATCCGACAAAGAAACGATTAGGCCTAATTAGGAAAGCATTATCTTCTTAGGGACCAAAAGAAAGCGAGCAGACCTAATGAAAGCATTGTCTCCTTACGGATCAAAGAAAAAGAGACCAGGCCTAAGGAAAGCATTGTCTCCTTAGGGACCAAAAGAAAGTGTTTAGACCTAAGGAAAGCATTGTCTCTTTAGGGATCAAAGAAAAAGAAACCAGGACTAAGGAAAGCATTGTTTCCTTAGGGATAAAAAAAGAAGGATCAGTCCTTAAGGAATGCTTTGTGTCCATTAAGGGATTCAAATAAAAATGATAAATAGAAGGAAACCATTGCCTCATTGGTCATTTGCAAAAGAGATTGTATTGAATTATTGTGTACATGTGTGTGTGCAAAATGAGAAACACGAAGCAAAGTGTATGTCCCCATATCAAAGCAAATGCAAATTCCTTAATAGGAGCAATGGCTTTAACAGAGAGCATCATGCACCCATAAGAAACATTTCCACTATGTGATGCCCTAAGAAAGGAAAAATCAAGGAAAATAAGCACATGACAAAAGAGAGCACAAAAGGGATCTACTAACTCTAGGGTTAGTATGATCATATGATAATACATGAGATATTATATCAAAATGAACTATCATCATCCCCCAAAGGTAGTTGAATGACAAGCACAATGGAAGAATGGTGCGTAAGAGCTACAAAGAAGAGTATTTTTTGGCCAGCATCACTAAGACCAAAAAGAATAGGTAGCTACCATTTTGCATCATCCCTAATCAGACAACACAAATGCACATTTACAAACAATGACACATGCATGATATAACATGTAACGACATATAGAAGAAGTGAGATACAAATAGAAGAATGTTTATGACATTTCATTTCCTTTATCGCCTTGTGCCAATGGAGCAACAAGGGTCATTTAAAGAAATCTAAACAAAATATATAACAAGCAACACATCACGAGGGAAGCAGATTACAACAAGAAAACACACAGAATCTAATACACAAGAGGAGCTAGTCAAGCGTATCTCCTGCCTCCCCATCTCGATCTGTAGTGTTTAGGGAAAGTGGCCAATTCACAAGAGGGGCAACATCAAGCACAAAAGATGGAACCATGGAAAGTTTCAAACAAGGACCATGTTGCAAAGATGGGTCACTTTATTAAAAATATTTATTCTTTTAGTGTTGACTCGTAGATAGTTGCATAGATTTTAGTTTATGTATGATATATTTAAAGTAAATTTAAGAATTAAAGTACATAATATTCCTTGACACAAGAATAAATATTTGTTTCAATATTTTAATGTTTTAATATTATTTTTCTTTGTTGGATTCAAGTAGGTCCTTTTCTGATTGATCTTATTAGAACAATAATATGTATATGTTCTCTTAATAAATCAATTTATAACAAGTACTCTCATAACTACTAAAATATGCTTAAGTGCTAATATCAAAACATTGAAACTCCACGTCATATAAAAAACAAAATATTTATATTCATGGATGTTGAAGTCTTTTGGAAACAGGGGATTTCGTGAGGAATTATAACTATGATAATGTTTTATATTATACTTGGTCAACTCAACTTTCACGTAGTTCTATACTAACGTTCATCTGTCATTCAAAGTGAAGACCATAGAGAAAAAAATATACCTTAAATTCAATCTTAGTTTCGACTGGAACATAGGAACATAAAAGAAGTTGCATAGTTCTCTCTGCTTCTAAACATGGCTGATATTCTTACTTCACCATTGTTGAGGGAAGAGGAGCAAAATAATGATGTTACTAATCATGAAGTTAGTGGCAGAGAGAGTATCAGTTTAACAGACTTGGATAGCATTGTTAGCTTTCAACAGCTGATGAAAGAAAGTTTGAGGGAGTCAAAGAGACTGTGGAAAATTGCAGGGCCTGCCATTTGTACCAGACTATGTACACATTCAATGATCTTAATCACGACAATATGTGCAGGCCACTTGGGTAACGTTGAGTTGGCAGCTGTGTCAATTCAAGGCACTGTTATTGGATTCCTGGCTTTTGGACTCTTGGTCAGTAGAATCATTCCTTATTTAATCGAACATTCATTTTGCTGATATACAAGAAAAATGTATATGTTTTAAATCTATGTTGGGAGTTCTATAGTTGTTGATATAAGATTAAAAGAAGTAGATTTGATTGGTGAAGAACATTTGAAGGCAGTTGTTTGTAGATTTTGTAAGATTAAGCTAAAATAGTAGAAAAATGTGTTTGAGTTTTTTCTAAAGCCTTATAAAACAGGAAAGAAATGAGTTGTAGTCAGTGCACAGCTATTCACTATTGATGTTTATTTCTATCATATAATAATTCTTTGTTACAGTTCACTCTTCATCTGAGTGAGAGCAAAGTACAGTATGGAGATTAAAATTATCATAAAGCAAGTGAAACTTTCAATATGACATCAACCATTGTTTATTGAATTTTTATTTTATTTTTTACTTGTATTTTGAAAAAATGTATGTTAAAAGTGTTTATAGATATTATTAATAAAAGAACTTTAAATAAAATAAAATCTAGTAGCTCTTTTATATGATGGGTCTAGTTTTTATTTTTCTTACATAAATTGTACAGATCTCTTATATACCCTACTGCCATTGTTGACGGCCTATCCCCTAATTAATTGTAAATCAGAATATAACTATTTTATTATTTTTTATTTAATTAAAAATATGACAATTTGAATAATTGTTACTATATTTTTGTTGGATAAAAAAGCTTTTAACCCATTTCAAAAATAAACATTCTCTGTTGTAAATAAGGGATGAAATCTCTTAACAAAATGTTTTATTAATGGGTCAAAGGTAAGATTCTTTGCTTCTACTCGTGTGGGGTTGCTATCAGGCCTTCAAATTGACGTCTTTACTTTGTTTTTAAATTTTGTAAGCTAATAAATCAATTTTATAAAAAGAATATTTTCAGCTAATAATTTTGTACTAGTGATAAGATCTCTAAATTTTTCTAAATGTTTTTGATTCCAAGATTTGATACTACATTAGTTTCTTAAATTCGCTAATTACATTAATTTCTTAAATTCACTACTTTATATATTCTATCGAATGAAATCATTTTACAAATAGCAATACTAAATATTATATAAATATATTTGATCTATTTTGATATTTCTAATTTTATCATTTTTAATGAGGCTGTATGAATCTATTCTTATATTATTTTTAACTGATTTTTAATCTTTTATTTAGTTATTTATCTTTTTATAATTATTAATATTATTAAAAGATTAAACCACACAATTATTCATGGCTGAGAAAGATTATCCTTCTCCAACTCATGATCTCCTCACAACCAAATAGCCTCAACTTTTTTGTGTTGGTACAAAAATACATTTATAAAATTATAAACATTCCACGAACCTTGATAGGTAAGCATAATTTGCCTCTTCCATTCCACCCCTTTGTACAGATGGCTAAGCTTTTTGACAAAATCCCTTTCTTTCTCGAGGAAAATGGAAAAAATAAAAATTAAGATTAGCCTACAATGTTACAAACTATAATACACACTACGCTAGAATGCAGCACTTGCTTATTATGCACATATTTTGGATTGGAGGTTAGACAATTGAGAGTAGATGACAACAATCACAACAGTGGTAGATTTAATACATATTCATAGTTTCTCGTTGAGACTATAAATATTTTAAAATAAAATGTCGTTGCCCAGTGATTCATCTCCCTATTACATCATAGAAGTCGTTATTTTAATCATTTGAATTTTTAAATTGTTAAAATCAAGTGATTGAGGATTATTATCAATCAATTCAGATGTTAATAATGTGAGATTTTAAAAATATAAATAATTATTATTTAATATATTTGTAATGAATCTAAATGAGGATTATTATCAATCAATTCAGATGTTAATAATGTGAGATTTTAAAAATATAAATAATAATTATTTAATATATTTGTAATGAATCTAAATCAGATGAAGTTAAACCAACTAAAATCTAGTGTTTTTGATAGAAAAAGAAGAAAGAGGGTGCTGGTCCGAAGAACAAAGGACTAGTAGCACATTAATAGCACATTAATGGAAGTAGTCAAAGCAGATAGAACAGTTTAACAACAAAATCACCCAGTCTAACTCTACCCCTATCAAAAACATAAACCACAGTATTGAACCTCCGGAGTACTTAAAGCAAACAGTAGCATGAACTAAAATCTAGTGTTATTTTAAGATAAGACTAATATTAATAATAAATGCAAAGTATGTAATAATCTTTGTCATGGTAGTGATAATAATATGTAAAATACTAATCAATAATACTATTTACAAATTAGAATAAGGAAAAATAATTTATATAAAATAGAATGTTTAAAGATCTTACAATATTGAAAATTAGATTTGAATAGTGATATTGCATTCAAGATTCAATTATGTAGTTTTTGAGGCAAACTTATTGACCCATGTTTCATGAGTAGTGGTTCACACATTACCTTGGAGAAATACATTACCTTTGTAATTTAATATTTTAGACTAAATTTAATTGTTATTAAATTTGATTAATAAGAATGTAATTTATTCAAGTTTAAATTATTATTTTTAAAATGTCATTAAAATAGTTTATATTTTTATATTTTTGAAAAATTAAAATTTTAATATTATTGATATATATTCTTAATATTATAATTATTCATATAAGATAGAAATAATATTTATAAATTTTAAAAAGAAGAGATTAATGATCATTTTTATATATTAAATTCTCTTCACATTTTTTAAGTTAGTTGTAAATATTATATTTTTACATTTTGTAAAAGATAAATAGTTATTTATTAATTTTGATTAATAAATTATAATAGAAATCAATAATATCAAATAATAATATTAAGTTACTTGTAAATTAGAATAACAATATTAAGTTACTTTATGATTTCATATAGTATTAAAGCAATATTAAAATATGACTTTTATGAAACTTTCATATAACTTAATTATCCCAACTACCTAATAACTAATACAAAATTTTCATGTCTATTAATAGTATTGATAGCTAAATAGCTAAATATATTAAACAAGAGTAAAAGAGTAAATCACTAACTTATTTTTATGAGAAAATGTAAACTTTCCAATAATTAGTTATCATTTGTGAGGAAGATGTTAATGAACTACTATGATATCTTCTATTTTTTGTCATCCTTTATAAGAAGACATAAATGTTGATTTATATCTAACTCAATTGTTTCCATTTAAAATAAATCAAGTCACATAATATAATTCTTTTATAAAAAATTATAGAAGAAACAACTAGATTACATAATTGTCCGCCCTCTATCTTAAAAAGAATTATTCAATCAATCCAAAGTTGTGTTTTAGCGTAAGATTTTTAATTAGAAAATATTTTTTATTAGGACTATGAATGGAAAAATCAAAAAAGTGAGAAAAATATCATGATAGTAACTTAATTCAACACTAAATAATTTAAGTTTATATTTATGTCTCTTGGTTGTTTAGATCATTTTGAGAATGTCATTAAATTTCCTTCTTTCATGTATACATTATATTGTTTCTTAAAAACAAAAATGTTTCCTTTATTCATTTGCTATATTGTTCCCTTAAAACAAGAGTGACTTCATTCATTATATTGTTGTGTAGAAAGAAGAATGAATTCATTCATTGATCATTTTTTTTTGTAAGAGCAAGAATTAATTTTGATAAGATTTAATAGGTTAGCTTAAAATAGTGAAAGTGGATTTGATTCTCGTGCACATGGGAAGAATAAGAGAGGAGCTTGAGATTGACTTTGTTATTTCTACTGACGATATTTTTTACTGGAATGGAAGAGGACATAGGTTTTCAACAACCATTGTCCAAAATTGACACTACCAAAAGATTGACACAATGATATTTTGGTATGAAGTCATATTCTAATATTGTTCTAATACTATATGAAATCATCATTAACTTAATATTATTATATAAAATTATTGGTTGTCCTATTATAATTTATTAATCATAACTAACAAATAATTATATGTCTTTCATTAATTTAAAAAAAATAGAATTAACTTTAAACCATAAGAAAAGTTGAATTTATTAAAATAATCTTAAATTTTTCTTTTAAAAATTTATAAATATCATTTGTACTTTATAAAAATTATTATAATATTAAAAAAAAATATTAATAGTATGAAATTAAAAAAATCCATAATATGAAATTTTAATCTCTTAATATATAGAAATCTAAACTAACTCACTGACATTTAAAAATAGTAATTTAAACTTTACATTCTCATTAACCAAATTCAATTAGAATAAAATTTAAACTAAAACTATGGCATCCAAAATATTAAAATATAAATATTATATTTTGGAAGCTATTTATTAATGGTTTATTAATGGGTAAGTAAATGGCAATCAATAAAGAATGACGTGTGTTTAGGTGATTGAAATCTGTGCAGAAAGATACGTATTTACCTCCTATCTATCCCCCTCTATTAGTGTGTACATCGTATGCATGGCATGGCATGAGATGGGGCATGATATTCGTGCTTGTACAATTAAATTTTCTTCTTTAATTTAATTCATGTTACATCACGTTGAGATATCTTATAATTTATGACATTTAAATCACATTTGGATGGTAAAGAATATTTTAAGAGTCAAAACCGTACCTTTTGTTCAAAAATAACTTAAAATTTTTATTCCAAAGTTTAGAGTGAGATTCATCTCTTAAGGATGATCTAATATATTTGAAATAATGTGCAATTAGGATGAAAATTTTAGCATTATTATGTGTGATGTATACTCATAAAATAGCACTTGCTCACATGGATAAAGAATTCTTAGCACAACTTTAGCATTATTATGTGCGATGTATACTCATAAAATAGCACTTGCTCACATGGATAAAGAATTCTTAGCACAACCTCAAGCTATGTGAGGTTAGGAGCTTATTGGAAGACATTTCCTTGTTTAATTTGCTGACCTTCAATAGTGTCAATAGATCTGTCATGGGTTTGAAGCCAATTGATAATGGCTAGAACATTCCAAATGTGTGGGGCCTACACTATATTGTGATCCCTCACCTTCTCTTATTGGGATGGAGTTATTCTCTACAAAGAATAGAACATTCATATATATTTGTTTATGTAATTTTCATTTGTCTATTCTTTATAATTTGCTTTCACAATATTGTAAAAATGTAAAAAATCCATGAAAACAAATTGTATTATGTACATTTCATATGTTTTTACAATCATACTATTTTGAATGAAGAATAACCAGAACTTTCTTATTCACTTAGCCTTGAAAACATATAGATTTGATCACTCTTGTTTTGTGCTTTAACTTCAATATAGACTTTTCAAATAGTCACTCAATTCTACCCATATATTATTTTTTTAATATTTTGATATAAAATATCTACTTAGGTCAATACAGTAGAGTGCATCTATGAGTTTGTTGAAATGCTCTAAATCATTTTCTTTTTACTGAATTCACCATGCAAAACTGGTAACTGGTTTGTATACAGCTGGGAATGGGCAGTGCATTGGAAACCCTCTGTGGTCAGGCAGTCGGAGCAGGAAAACTTCAAATGCTTGGAGTGTATTTGCAGCGTTCGTGGTTAATATTACTGGGTACAGCAGTGCCCTTGAGTTCTATTTACATCTTTGCAACTCCAATCCTTAAGCTACTGGGGCAGGAGGATGATGTAGCTGATCTATCAGGAGAATATGCACTTTGGATGCTACCAAAACTGTTTGCCTTTGCATTAAATTTCCCAATGCAAAAGTTTCTTCTCGCACAGAGAAAAGTCATGGTCATGGCTTGGATTGCCTTGGCTGCATTGATATTCCATGCGTTTCTGAGTTGGTTATTAATCTTCGAATTGGGTTTAGGGTTAGTTGGAGCAGCTATTACAGCAAACCTTTCATGGTATATTATCGTAATTAGTCAGTTTTTGTATATTGTTTACTTTTGCCCAGAGGCTTGGAAAGGATTCTCCTGGCTTGCTTTTCGTGATCTCTGGGCTTTTCTTCGACTCTCATTGGCTTCGGGTGTTATGCTCTGGTTAGTATCGCAGTGGTTGTTGTTGTTCTCTGATCTCAACTCAATTTCTAGTAAAAACCCTAATTAGGATATTACAACAGAAATATCTCTAACGAAGTAAAACAATCTTTTTTACTCATGTTCATTTGTGGGTTTTGACATTTTTAGTTTGGAGATGTGGTATATGATGTCACTCATTGTGATGACGGGTAATTTAAAAAATGCAACAATTGAAGTCGATGCGCTATCTATCTGGTAAGGAGCACCTCCACTACTCTATTTCAAAAATCCAACTTTTTCCTTAAATGCAACTTATCTAGTAGCAATGCAGTCAGATCTGGGCATTCCATAGGTGAAAAGGTTTGTTCGCAAATTGGGCGTCTCATGGTGTATATGATTGTTTGAACCTGTAATATGTCGCAATCAGTAGTTAAATGTTCTCCTTTTGACAGTTTACTCTGTTCTTTTTACAGCATGAGTTTGAATGGATGGGAAAGCATGATCTTCATCGGTTTCAATTCTGCCATTAGGTATGAATTTTTCTTATAGTATATCATGTTTCATATTCGTTTTGGATTCTTTTGTTATGGAACTTATTAGTCCAATACTAGACCCTATATCCAAGGTATACAGAGATTACTTGAACAATTAAAATGTTTCTTCAGCTTTTAGTGGTGGCTGTATCATTATCTTTAGTAAACTTACAAGCAATACTCAGTTTTCATTCAATCTATGCAGTGTGAGAATATCGAATGAACTTGGAGCTGGTCACCCGAAAGCTGCAAACTTTTCAGTCATAGTTGTGGTTGTAACATCATTGTCAATTGGGCTTATATTTATGGCCATCATTCTTGCAACCAAAAATGATTTTGTACTACTATTCACGAGTAGTAAAGTGGTCATGGAAACAGTGTCCAATATGGCAATGTTACTTGGCGTAACAATGGTTTTGAATAGTGTACAACAAGTGCTATCAGGTAGAGTATAAATACCCATTCACAATTCTTGGTTTACATGACTGTAGTTCATTCTATCGTATCATACCTTTCTAAGCTTCTGCTCTTTTGGTACAAACAACTCAGGTGTGGCTGTAGGGGGAGGTTGGCAAGGTCTGATAGCCTATGTAAATATAGGGAGCTACTATGTTATCGGATTACCCCTTGGACTTCTTATGGGATATAAGTTCAACCTGGGAGTTAAGGTAGACTTGGCTTCTTCTTATTAAGAATGCTAATTTTCAATTGTTCTTTATTGTCAGTTCATTTTCAATGGATTTAATTTTTATAAGGAATAAGATATGTATACTTCATTTGTAGTACAGTTAGGCGCCTCTGGCAAGAAGTAGGAGGAGTCCTATGCCAGAAGTAGGAGGAGTCCTATATTACTGTTGGACCACCATATACAGACTCAAAAATAGATGACTGATATCATGAAATATAAGCTTTTGTCCATCTTTTCTTTCCCAATTTAGTCTATGTTTGATGAAACAGGGCATTTGGACTGGCATGATTTGTGGAACAACCCTCCAGACTGCCATTTTACTGTTAATAACATATTTCACCAACTGGAATCGAAAGGTAAAATATCATATTTCTTTGCAGGCCCATACTTCACTATTGTTGTGGTGACTAATTTTTGTATTCGTAGTGCAGGCTGCTCAAGCTGAGGACCGTATCAGGGTATGGGGAGGATCAGCTGAATCTTATACAAATCGATTATTGAAAGTAAGTGAGTGCATGTTGGAATTATTCAATACAAGTGAACAAAAATTTCTCACATTCTCACCGACCCTCCTAAATTTGAGTTGCAGGGGGAAGAGAACATTCCTTAGAAAACTGGAAGACCATCTACGAAAACCTTTGGCAAATATCTCGGTAAAATATTTCTTCTAGAGATATTATCTAGAAGATCATCTTCTGTGAAGAAGAGAATTCTGCAATATTCAAACTGCAGCTACATCGGTGGGTTGACATGGGACATACTTAGTAGATAGGTGGTTACTATTGGAAATCTTTGGTGAACCAGCTGTGCCATCAACCTAGTTTTGTTAAACATTACGTGACTGATGCTTGAACGTATGCTGCAAATTCAAGTATTTAATTATTTTGTGAGTTCAAAGCATTTATACATAAACTATAAATAAACTATAGATAGAACGAAAACAATCTTTAAAGAGATGGAAATCATAATATAAGATATATATGAAAAAGCTTTTCTTTCTTATAGGAAAAAACTCTACACTCTAAGAGAACTAAAGCTTGTATAATTATTTTTCTACACTCTAAGAGAACTAAAGCTTGTATAAATCTTTTAAAAGAATTATGGACAAATACAACTTTTTTGTCTAATTTTTTTAGAGTGCTTTATTACTTTTACAATTTGTAGAACAATGTGTTCTTCTTCTTTCTTTAAGCTTCAATTTATAGACAAAGATAATGCATTGATTCTTGAAATTTGGTTAAGTCTAAAAATTTCTAAAAAAACTCAAAATCTAGAATCTTTATCTTAACCTTATGAAGTTGAAACCACTTTCAAACATCCTGAAAGTGTATACATAAAATGTAACTTAACTATGTAACTTATACTTACATGTTATATTTTATGTATGGTCCTGGTGCTGAAATTGGCCTTGCACTCTACCCCTCCCTCAATCCATTTTATATTCTCTCTATAGGTCATATGTACTATAGCACGTATGCACTATTTAAAACACTCCAAATTGGAAATTGCACGAAATGAAACTTTTTCAACATTTTGATTTCCATAGCATGCCCTATAGATTGGATAGCATGTGCTATAGGATGCATGCCCTATGGATTGGGTATAGCACGTGTTCCCTATAGGGTGTATGCGTTATTTCTTTTTTGGGACCAAAAACAATTTTGGCACCTTTTTGGTCGCCCATCTTTGTGCATATATCCGATGCTTAAACGCATGTCAGAGATTTTGATGAAAATTAGGGAGATTATTACTGTATACTCAATTTTCCTTCACTGAGGGAGATTTAACAGAATCCTTCACATTATCTTGTAGTAGAGAACATTTGTTTTGAGCAACCCAGTTCATATTATCTCCATGTACTACTCAAGGGTTTCGAGGTTAATGATTTATGCATTGAGGGTATATAGGTCCATAACTATTAGATGCAGCCATATGAACAAACCCTCTATTTTTATCATTTGCATGTCAAGCATTTATTAAGAGTAAGTTCATGGAGGAAGTTGTTGAACTAGGCCAACAATTTGTGCTTAGAGTCAACAAATTGGCACCAGAAGCACAACTCGGGATTCGTGAAGTAATGGGAATCACCCATATATGATTTCCTAAGCTTCTATTAATCCCTTCCCTGTCGATATTTCCTGCCCTAGTTTGGGCACTCATTACCTATCTGGTTCTATGACTCCTAACCAATTGACACTCTTGTACATTCCACCCTTCATTATTTAATGTATGATTCATAGATTCAGGCTGCCATTCCCTCTTGTTGATTACAAAAGTAAAAAATGAAAGGAACCCAAGCGTAGAACAACGCTTCCAAATGCTCAATCTAATAGGAAAGATGATGCAAGAATTTCTTACAAACCCTTGACTTTTTCAAACTAGACAAACACATAAAAAAATCATATTTAAGAACATAAACACATAACACGATATATACATGGGAAAACCCTTTCGGGAAAAAACTCACCACTTCAAAGCCAAACCTAATTGTATTATCATAAACAAATCAGTTACAATACAATTTTAAGAGTCAATGCTCTCCGAGAGTAATTGGCTATGATATCTAGATCCAGAATAATTCCAACAACATAACAATGCTTTTCAAATACTTCTCTCTCCCTATTCTCTTTAGAAACACATTATATTTATAGAGTTTTCATGCAAAAGGAAACTATTTATAAAGCATCTACATTCATTGTATTTAAAAAATACTTCTATAAAATTTCTTTATGCATAACTCTTGCATAAAATACAAATCCAAGAGAATATGCCAAAAGATAAACTTTCTAATTTTCACTCCAAGTCTATCCTTGTAGAAGATTTGGTCTCATTAAGCATCTTTCCAAAAATGCATAAATAATTAACCAATAAAAGGATCCTAAGGTTGAGTCACCTTATCCCAACAATATCCCACTTGATGAAGACCTTACATGAGTCATTGTATCACAACTCAGGCCTTAAGGCCCATAGAACCAACACACCATCTGAACTTATCAGTGCTCACTGGTTTCGTGAATGCATCTGCAACATTCTTCAAAGTAGCAACCTTATCCAATTTCACCTTTCCATCTTCCACCATATCAAAAACAAAATTATATTGTACATCAATATGCATTATTCTGGCATGGAAAGTAGCATTCTTTTCTCAACAAATAGCACTCTAGCTATCACAACAAATAGTAATATGTCTTGCATCAAAAATAATATCAGAACACAAACTCTTAAGCCAAATGGCCTCTTTAGAAGCATGAGTAGCTACCATATACTCTGCTTCTGTAGTGGACAAAGTAGTTATAGCCTATTGCTTACTCATCCAACTAATTGCACCACCAAACATTATGAAAACATATCCACTAGTGGATCTTCTTCTGACAATGTCACCTGCCCAATCAGAATCCACATATCCATGAATGCAAAATGAATATCAAGGTCTAGTAGGATTACCATGAAAACATAAGTAATACCAAGATGTACCCCTCAAATACTTGAACACTCTCTTAACTGCATCCCAATGCACCCTTCTAGGATTATCCATATACTGACCAAGCTACCAAAAAAAACCCGCATAAGGTACTCTAGACATGTCCCTTGTAACATTGGCACAACTAACTACCTACAATTTTTCATGCTAAATTTCTCCAACATAGATTTAACATACTTACTCTGGCTCATCCAAATCTTTCTAATAGCTATGTCTTTAATGATCTCAATCCCAAGAATATAACTAGTTACACCTATTTTTCATTTCAAATTGTGTTTCTAATTAAGACTTCAAATCTTAAATCATTCTTTTACCATTCCCAATAAACAATATATCATCCACATACAAGATTATGATAATAATTTGATTGTTTTAAGATTTATAATATACACAATGATTAGATTTAGATCTTAGAAATCCCAAAGAAAACACATAGGTGTCAAAATTTTGATACGACATTCTAGGAGACTGTTTCAAGCCATACAGAGATTTCTTCAACTTACAAACAAGGTTTTCTTTATCTTTTTCAATGAAATTCTCTGGATGTGACATGTACATTTCCTCCTCCAAATCACCATAAAGGAATGTTGTCTTCACATCCATTTTCTCAACTTCAAAGTCATAAGATGCTGCAAGTGATAACAAGAATTGAATGGATGTCATCTTAGCTACATGAGAGAATATTTCACCATAATCAATTACCTCCACCTGTGAATACCCCTTTGTGACTAATCATGTCTTATACTTCTCAGCACTACCATCTGAACCCAATTTCTTCTTGAACACCCATTTACATCCAACGGGTTTTTGTCCTTCGAGAAAAGGTACCAAATCCCATGTAGCATTCTTCTTCAATGCTGCCATCTCTTAATTCATGGCTTCCATCTAAGAATCTGCATCATGCATATCCATATCTTCTCTAACATTCCTAGGCTCATCAGTGTTAGCAATCAAAGAAAATATACAACTAGAATCTAACAAAGAATATCCAAACCTTTCAAGTGAATAAACATATCTATCAGGTCATTTTCTTTCATGAGTAGACCTCCTCAATGGTTGAGGTTGAGGTTGAGGTTCTAGCTCTTTTTTAGAACTTTCAAACCTTCTTGAGCTCTTCTCATCATCAGGTCCAATAGGAGCTCCTAGTTCATTTCTTATAGGAATAAATGGTATCTGAACTACCTCATTTTTCTATTTCTCTTCCTTCTCTAGTTTCAAATCAACTCTAGAAGGTTTTAGCTCATGAAATATCACACTTCTACTATAAAGTACCTTCTCTACAACTGGATCCTAAATATTCTAACCTTTCATGTCAACACCATAGACAATGAAGATACACTTAATTGCCTTGTTCTCCAGTTTTGATCTTATTTCACTTGAGACATGAGCATATTCCTCACAACCAAAGACTCTGATATGTCTCAATGAGAGATTCTTGCCAAACCATGCCTCCATGAGTTTCCTTTCAACAAGTGCTAAACTAGGAGATCTATTAACTAAATAACATGAAGTGGCTACAACTTCAGCCCATAACTTTTGTTCAAGCCCATCACCACTCATCATACTCCTATCCCTCTCCATCAATATTTTGTTCATCCTCTCTATGACTCCATTTTATCATGGGGTGTATGGAGTTGTATTATGTCTCTCAATTCCATGATCCTTATAGAACCTATCAAATTTTATCGAACAAAACTCACTGCCATTATCAGTCCTCAAACACTTAATTTTTCTATTAGACTGATTTTCAACCAAAGGCTTAAATTTCTTAAACTGACTAAAAAATTCAAAGTTACTTCTAAGGAAATAAAAAAATATCCTTGTACTATAATCATCTATGAATGACACAAAATACATAGATCTAGATATCAAAGGAACATTAACAAGACCAAACACATCTGAATGAATATAATCCAAAACCCCAGAAGACTTATGAGAACTAGAATAAAAAGAAACGTGGTGTTGTTTACCATAAATAAAATGTTCACAAATGTAAAACTCTAGATTACAATCATCAAGGCCTTCAACAAGGCTCTTATTCTTTAGGGCTCTAAGACCCTTCTGACCAATGTGACCAAGACTTTGGTGCCAAAGAATTGTCTTCTTAGCTAGGAGCTTCATCTCCAAAGCATTTGTACCCTTAGGTACCCAGAAAGAATGACCATGAGATGTAGAAACAATAGTCTTCTTCTTTTCTTAATCTGATGGTGAGGATGAAGAATGCAAAGCCCTTTTCTTGGACTTCATAGAAGCACTATTGCACTAAACTATGCATGCATCTAGCCTATACAAGGTGCTAATTTGAACACCCTTAGCAAGAACCATATAGCCTCTTATCATCTTTCATCCACTATGCTTGAGAAAATAACTTGCATACCCAAATCACCAAGCTTGTTGACTAAAAGTAGGCTTTATACCAAACCAGGGATATGCAATACATCATCAATACCCTTCACTCTACCATTAGGGAATATAATCTTGACTCATCTATAGCCAACAACATATAGGTGAGAGTAATCACCTAGATACACATTCCAATGATCAAACTCTTCATACTAAGAAAACCAATCTATGTGAGATGTCATGTGGAAAGAAGCACCTGAATCTATCAACCACACATCTTATGATGCATGTGTTTCCAAGGTTGTGAAAAAATTATCTATATCCTGTTGAGAGGATTTTTTAGATTCAGAATTAGAGAAATCCTCTTTATCTTTCATTTTATTCTCCTCCTTGCACTCTTTCCAAAAATGACTAGGTTTCCTATAGTTCCAATAGTTTTCCTTGGACTTTTTACCAGGAGATTAGATCTCCCTGGAGACTTGGATTTTCCCTTCTTGTCTTTCTCCATTGTTCTACTATGAGAAACTAGGGCCCCCTTAGCTATCTTAGAAGATTTGCTTTGCATTTCTTCAGACAATAGTGAACCAACCACATCCTCCAATTTGAAAGTGGTTGTTGTGCTTCCAATGGCCATAACAAGGTGATCCCACAAGTCCAGAAAAGAACATAACAAAAACATACATTCATCTTGATCATCAATTTTTTCACCAACAAAATTCAACTGAGAAATTATCATATTAAAAGAGTTCAAGTGATCAGCAACATACCCTCCTTTCTCCATCCTTAGAGAATACAACTTATTTCTCAGGAATAACTTATTTACCAAGAAATCCTCCTAATAAACATCACCAAGATTCTTCCAAAGTTTAGTGTAATCTTCTCATCATGGACATTTAGGAGCACTAAATCAGCCAAACATAGTCTTATCAAACCCTTTTCTTTCCGGTCCATTTTGTCGAGCACTCATCCTGCGATGTAGCTTGGGGTTTTGTTGAAGAAACCACAACCCATAGATCTCTATCTACAAGCATGTCCTCCATTTCGAGTTTCCACAACTCAAAATTTCTTCCATTAAATTTATCCATCTCTACTCTGTTGGATATTTTTTCCATATCTAACCTACAACAAGGTTATGAAATATTCCTCTGCAAAACTCTCACTGGAACTAGACCAACACAAAAAACTGTTCTACCCAAAAATAATAACAAATTTGACCAGGCTCTGATACCAACTGAAAGGAAGCCAAGTGTGAAATAATGCTTCCAAATGATAAATCTAACAGGAAAGACGATGCAAAAATTTCTTACAAACCCTTGACTTTTGCAAACTAGATAAACACATTAAAAAATCATATTTAAGAAAATAAACACATAACACCAGATATACGTGGGAAAACCCTTTTGGGAAAAATCCCACAACTCCAAAGACAAACCCAATTGTATTATAAAAAACAAATCAGTTACAATACAATTTCAAGAGCCAATGCTCTCCATGAGTAATCAGTTGTGATATCTAGATCCAGAATAATTCAGACAACATAACAACGCTTTTCAAATACTTCTCTCTCCCTATTCTCTTCAGCAACACATTGTATTTATAGAGTTTTCATGCAAAAGGAAACTATTTCAAAAGCATCTACATTTAATATATTTAAAAACTATTTCTAGAAACTCCCTTTATGCATAACTCTTGCATAAAATACAAATCCAAGAGAATATGCCAAAATATAAGCTTTCTAATTTTGCTCCATGTCTATCATTGTACAAGATTTGGTCCCATTAAACGTCTTTCCTAAAATGCATAAATAATTAACCAATAAAAAGGCTCTTAAGGTTGAGTCACCTTATCCCAACAGAAAAAGGGTTCCCATATTGTTGTTGCAAAAACCTAGTTTTGACCACTTGAATAGAAGGAGGATGATGACCTAAAGCCTCAAATTTATTTGTAGAATGCCCACTTTGACCACAAACAGATTCTCTGACTTGAATGACATTGTTTTCCCTTGTAAAATTTCTTGTGATTCTTTGTTGATTGTGATTGCTAATGCAAGCCATCGGTTGTTGTATAGAATTTTATGTATGTATGTTATATTTAAAATAAGAGATGCAATGTGTCAAAGTTCCTGCCAATAGTATAGGTAGTTTAAAGTAGATAGAAATTTAAAGATAGAGATGAGAATTGATAAATGGAGGTAGGTATATAGAGATACAAAGATAATGAGGTGGAGATATGGAAGAGATTAAAGAATAAATATGTTGGAATGGAGATTGAACTGCGAAGAGATATAGATATAGAGATCTAGAAAGAGGGTGATGGATTGCTAGATAGAGAGAGTCATGTCTATAGGTAGAGAGGAAGACCAAGGTATAGAGGAAGAGAAAATATATAGAGAGATTTGGAGAGATAAATATAAATGGGTAAAAGTACAAACCTGTGTCACACTTTTATAAAGGAAAAGGATTACAACATGCAAATTTTTCAACTTTAACGACATAAAAGTGGCATTTTTGTTTAGAATTTGAAGATGATGTAAACTAATGAAATGTGTAAAATTTGATGAAGTTTATGCTTATAATTTTTTTAAAAAAAATTGAACAAAAATTGACATAGTTTTTTAATTTTTGAAGTCTATTTTTTTATTCCTGAAATATGCTGAAAATCTAGGGTCTAGTTCACGTCAACAAACTATATGCAAATAATATTTTTTTCCTCTAATTCTATAATATGTTTTAGATGACATATATAGCTAGTGCATAAAAAAAAAAGATTAGATTTTGGCATGTATTTTGTCTGTTATAAGTATCCAAAGTCGGTGTTACCCGAAATCAACAGTTTTTTGTTCGCGTCAAATTTTCCCTATCAAATCTACACCATTAAAAAAAAAAATTTATATATTCTTGAAGAGGACTCTCTCCTCTAGTGTTAAATATAAAGTTTTAATTTTTCTGACATGATTTGTTATTTTTAATATTTTTCGAACGAGTGTGTTCTTAAATGTTAAAATACCTACTTGAAGTATTTTCAACTTATCATATATTATATGAAATCAAAAAATGATAAAAATTACATGACCATAATCTTGACTCCGAGCTCTACAAAACAGTATTTTTAGATTTTACAGAAAGGTAAATTTTGACAAAGAAATCAGGTCCATAAGTGAGAACTTTTGAGAGCCACCCATTTTTTCTTACTTGGCTGCCAAATAGGATTCCACATAGGTTAGGTCGAACCCGGTCTGGCCAGAAGGGGTCTAGCCAGACCCGGTTCTGTCAGACCTATTAGCGACCAAACATGGTCCCCTGTATGACCAAGCCCCTAAAATCTAAATTTTAACAATACGATCAGTTTTTTAAATAAAATTGATTTTCTATAGTTTTTTAATAGTTTTTTTAAATTTATAAATTATTTTAATTTTATTCGTAAGAGTTAAGTGGTTTTTATCTTGAATTAAGTGATTTTTAATATTTTTTTTAATTTATTAATTATTTTAATTTTATCTTGAATTAAGTGATTTTTAATAGTTTTTTGAAATTTATTAATGATTTTTATTTTATATTTCGGTATTGCATGTCAATTTTTGATTTAGTGTTTTCAAGTTAAGTGATTCTTTTCTATTTTTCACATGGCAGTTTACCTGTTTATGGTGTTGCATGCATTGAAACTCTTATTTGGTTTTCTTTATTAAGAGGATTTTGGCTAGTATTTGATATACAAGTTTATAGATTTTGGCTCTGAGATTGAATTGGAGGATTGTGAAAGCTTTGGGAAATTTCAGGATTGTTGGATTGTTCTTTGCACAGTTTTTGTCAAGTCATGGTTTAAGGTAAGGTTTGAAAACCTTTTTTGCAATTATTCATTGAAAAATATTGTCTTCATTGTGTTTCCAAGATAGGTTGATGATTTTGGAGTGATTGTATTTTTTTTCATTGTCCTTGACAAATTTTACAAGATTAGATTGTTGTGATTTTGTGAATGATAAATATGTATATATATTCTGGTTGCTTATGAGCATGAACTTTTATACAAATGTGTGAGTTTTTCCAGTTAAGTGATTCTTTTATATTTTTCAATCTGAACAATTTTTGCAATGGGCAATAAAAGGAATAAATTAAGAAAATATGATCGAATAAAGGATGACAAAAAATATCATACAAAACATAATCAAGATCAACCTATTGAAGTTCAGGAAGAACCTACTGATATTCAAGAAGATGCAATTCAAGCAGGGGAACAAATTGGTAGTTCTAGAGGTGTAAATGTATCTTTTGGCATGGGCAATTTGATAGAGATGGATGAGGATTCACTTTTCAGTCAAATTTCATCTAAAGAAATGTTATGTGAAAGTACAATTAAAAATCATTGCAAAAAAACTTTGGGATGAATATTTTGAAAATAAAAGTATGGTTGCAAAAGCTCAATTATTTGTTAGGTTATTCAGGAAAAAGAAATGACTCTTGTTTTGGAGTTGTTGGGTGTTGACAACAAGAAAAACTCAGGAGACAATGTAAATCGAACAATAGTTCAAAATTTACAAGATGCATTGAAAAACATTAATAACTCAAGTCGAGGAGCTGATTTAAGTGTTGCACGTAGAGCAATTATGACTACTTTATCTATTAGGAGGTTGGCATAGAGAAAACAAGTGCATGCAATTTTTGATTTACTGAATGTATCTACAAGAACTATTCAAAGATATATCAGGAAGAGAAATATGTTAGATGAAAACATTGAAAAAAATTGGGTAAATATTTGTAGGCTTCCTCAAAAGATAGAATTTCTGAAGATGTGCAAAAAAACTTGTCATTGAATATTGAACTGCTCACTCTCATGTTTCTTATAATAGAAAGGATACAATACAAATGAAAGATGAAGAGACTGGTATGAAAACTGCACATCCAAAACATTTTATAGATACAAAACAAAGTGAATTATTTGAAGCATTCAAGAAAGAATTTTCGGATGTGAAAATATGTCAAAGAATGTTTGAGAGGTTGCGCCCTTTCTTTGTACACATAAATAAGGTTCGTGAAACTTGTTGTTGTCGAAATCATGTTGAGTTTCATCTATACTTGTAATCATATAAAAAAGTTATGGGGTATGTGCAAGATCATGAGGGGCCAAACTATACCCTTAAGTGGCAATGAAAAATCAGAAAATCAGGGTTAGTCAACTTCACGTGAAAATTGCAACTAGCTATCAACCTAATATCAAAAAGTTGTAAGAATAGAATCTATAGAAAATTGAATGTAGTTTCTAAACTACTAGGCCTTTTTTGAAAAAAAGTTAGTATGATTGGTGAAAAGTATAGATTTCAATGTAGTAGTACAAAAATTTGTGGAAAAAAATAAGTAGGTGTATGTCTAACCACCTTAATCATAATCAAATGATAATATTTTATTATGAGATTTTATATATAAGTAGTAGACTCATACCCGGATGTGACGCATATTTTTTTTGTAGCTTTATTCCAAAAAAATAATTAATTATGAATTTTCTGCTACAACATTTTCAGAATAAGAAAACTCCCATGTCTGACCATCTTAACTCATTCAAAACTTTACAAAATTCAAAAAAAAAAATTCCTTATAGTAGGCAAAGCATAGAATGTGACGCTTTTTTCGGATTTCAAAAATGTTATACCGTCTGAAATTTATAGTCATTTTTCAATTAGTATATAAATCGGCACTTTAGAGGTAACTCAATTAGAAAATAACTAATAATTAGTTACCGAATTCAAAATTTGACAGCAATTATATCGATAGAAAGCTGATAATCTCCTTAAGATACCCTTTTCATTTCATCAAATTCGGGTGAAAAAAAAGTCGTCAGCTACATGGTCGAAGTCTGGAACTCAGAGAAACAAGGGAAAAACACATTTTTGAGACATTTCAATAGTTGACCATGTAGGTTTGGTGCACAAAGAAATACCGAGCCTAATTGGGTACCCGATATTTTTGGGTACCTGAAAAGCCCAGCAGAATTTTGATTTTTCACTTTTCCTCCCCTTTCTCCCTCCCATTTCTCAAAAACTATATATTAGATTATATATTATATATATTAAATATTATAGAATATACATTTTACATTAAATATTATTTAATATATATTAATATTAAATTTCACATTATATATCATATATTACATATTATTTTATATGCATATAATATATATTAATATGTATTTTACAACTATGTACGAAAGGTTGGAAGATTGCAGAAAAATCATGGATGGCCATTGAAAGAAGCAAAGGAAATCAATTAGCCATTTAAAAAATTCATGGGCAGCCATTGAGGAAGAGAGAGAGTGAGAAGGTGGCGGGGGCTGAGAGAGGAAGAGAGAGAGTGAGGTGACAAGGATAGAGAGAGAGAGAGAGAGAGAGAGAGAGAGAGAGAGAGATGAGGAGAGAGTGGGAGAGAGAGAGAGAAGGGGATGGGGGAGAGATAAGGGGAAGGGGAGAGAGTAAGAGAGATAGAGAGAAGGGGAAGGGGGAGAGATTAGGAGAGAGAGAGGGAGAGAGAGAGAGAGAGGAGAGAGAGAGAGGAGAGAGAGAGAGAGAGAGGAGAGAGAGAGAGAGAGAGAGAGAGAGAGAGAGAAGGGGATGGGGAGAGAGATAAGGGGAAGGGGAGAGAGTAAGAGAGATAGAGAGAAGGGAAGGGGAGAGAGTAGGAGAGAGAGAGAGAGAGAGAGAGAGAGAGAGAGAGAGAGAGAGAGAGAGGAGAGAGAGGAGAGAAGAGAGAGAGAGAGAGAGAGAGAGAGAGAGAGAGAGAGAGAGAAGGGGAAGGATAACCAATTCATTATAATATTAATCAGTAAGGAGCAAGGAAAAACTTAATAATATCACAGCGGGCATTAGAAATCCAAATTCTAATTAGGAGTTTTAAGAAAAGTGAGTAAGGTCCTGGATAGGGACATTACAAATCCCACACATTGTTCAGTAGATACCTCCAAGAACCCACATACATGGGAGTAGGTTTGAAGTAAGACTAAGATTGTTTATCGGTCAAAAATATTACTGTGTTGTACTTTTGGTTAACATCTAATGATTGGATGTGAAATTCACAAATTTGATTATATTACCATTCTATTTAAAATTTTGGAAAAAATGGATATTTGACATATGTTCATAAATTTCAATCAACACCATTTTAAAATAACACATTAGTTTACTTTTACACATTGAGAATATCATCAATAGGAATTAAACTGAAATTGACATAGGTCATAGGAAATAATGCCCTAGATATTTGTTGTCTTCTACATTTTGAGTTTCTTATTACAATTAGGAGAAGAATATTACTCTCCAAATGGTTTTGGACAATAACATTTGTACTTCCTCTTCACAAATATTTCTTCACTCATCTTGCTGCCTATTGACACCCGCAAAGTGAATCTAGGCATTTCTACCATGTAATGGGAGAAAATGGTTTTTCCTAAGTTAATTGATAAGTGTCTAAATAATACATGGAAGAACCTTTTCTTTGATATTGCTCATGAACCCTTTACAGCAGAAAATGTTTACAAAAACTATCATGTACTTGCATGAGGACATTATATATTACATAAATCCTGCCAGAAGTAGTTGGCAAGCCACTCAAAAAGTAGTAACTAAGAGAAAGTGGGATAATGCAGATGCTTTAATAACACCACTATCTTCTTTACTCAAGCAACATCTGGTTCATTCTGCTCGAATGGGGCATGTTTGGGAACAGACAGTCTCCATTTAAACTCAAGTCTTTGGAAGTAGTTATATTTGTCAGTGGAGGAGATACACCCATTGGATCTGTAATAACTTTATGGTCACTAGAATTTCCATTTCTCTTCAATTGGGATACTCTTTCCAAAATTTCATCTACCCTTTTACCAATTTGGGAAATCAATGGGTCTATTTGTGGACCTCCAAGGTGTTGGTCACCTAAATGAGAACCTTGAGATGAATCGGGAACTTCTCTACGAAAGAGATCAGTACCTTGAGAAGCTCTCCACTTGTCAGCTGAATTAAAACCTTGGACCATAGATGGTTTCCCTTTGTTTTAAAATGAGGAGTGAGACTGCCTTGCCAAAGGTGGCAATGAACTTACATTTGAGGGATAATGCCCCAACATGAGCAACCTAGTCTCCCAAGTCCTGTAAATGGAAGGCCATTAATGAATAGGCATTTCTAATAGAAATATTTGTGGTACTAGGATGAAGTGCATGACCAAATTCTTTGCCTACTAAACCAATTTGAGGCTTCATTTCACATTGCTCTATGGATAATTCCACAACACTTGTTACTTAAGCTACTAGCAGATGGTGAGTACTCATCATCATCATCTGACATAGGCTCACATGCATATCTTACTTCCTTTCCTTTGTTGTTTTCCCCTCTAGCTCTTCCTCCTTATCTGTAACTTCTATCATGGGTCCAATAAGCTCTTCCCCACTCTTTCCCATTAACTGTGGGCTTTGTCTCTTCGTCCTGAGTAATTGGCATACCTTGGATGGCACCACGATAACCATTTTCTTTTGAAATGTCCTTTTCTCCTCACATTAATCTCTCTATTAAGAAGATTTTCTATATCTCCTCTGTATATTGAATAGTGTAGCTGCAATCCATGTTCATCAATAATATTCCTTGCATCATTGAGTAATATATCATGCAATTCCTTAATAGTTTCTATCACGGGTCCAAGAAGCTCTTCGCACTCTTTTCCCATTAATATGCAAATATTTTTGTCCGTAACAGTATTTTCTGCATATATTATGATATTGATCTGATTTGATGCACCTTCACTATTTGATCCATACTTCCCTTTTCATTTCACTTGCTTTGCTCATTTTTCACATCATAGGCCAGGATTTGACAATGGGTATGACCTTGGTACTGGCAGCATTCATGATAAATTTTACCTTTTAGCTATTAATTTTTGTCATTTTTCCTGTATGATGCTTTTGTATATGAATTGTGGATATTCTCTAGGAAACTTTTCATTTTTTTCCTATAGGATGCCTTTGTATAAATTTTTTTGGAGAATCTTTGTTAAAGAGTAGGTAAGGATGGCTAAGCTGAGTGCAGCGGAGAGGGAGACGACTAAATTGAGAGAGCGGAGGCAAAGAGTGATAACAATGAAATATTTCAAGGCTTATAGAAATATGGAAATTATAATCTTCCTCCCAGAGTAGACATTAATGAAGTAATGCATGAAAATAATATGATTCCGAGCATGAGCATGAGTCCCTACAGGGGCATAGTTGTGCCTTTTACAGGCACCGTAAACCCTAGCTACGTAGAAATGGACCCCTAGGAAGTCCCCGTGACCCCTATGGACACATTGGAATGCTCAAGTATGTCCTAAGGGGTCCTACAACCCCTTTGATGCACTTGAGCATTCAAATGTGTCAAAAGGGGTCATGGGGACTTCTTAGGGGTCCTAGTATGCCTTATCGTGCGTTAGGACCCCTAGGAAGTCCCTGTGGACCCCTTTTGACACATTAGAACGCTTAACTAAGTCCTAAAGGGTCCTACAATGGTTTTGGACACACTTGAGCATTCAAATGTGTCAAAAGGGGTCATGAGGACTTCCTAGGGGCCCTAGTATGCCTTATCATGTGTTAGGACCCCTAGGAAGTCCCCCATGACCCTTTTGACACATTGGAATGCTCAAGTGTTTCCTAAGGGGTCCTATGACACCTTTAGACACACTTGAGTGTTCAAATGTGTCAAAAGGGGTCATGCGGACTTTCTAGGGGTCCTAGTACGCCTTATCATGCGTTAGGACCCCTAGGAAGTCCCCATGACACCTTTAGACATATTTGAACACTCAAGTGTGTCCTAAGGGTCCTACAATGCCTTCGGACACACTTGAGTGTTCAAATGTGTCAAAAGGGGTCATGGAGACTTCCTAGGGGTCCTAGTACACCTTATCACAGGTTAGGACCCCTAGGAAGTCCCCATGACCCCTTTTGACACATTGGAAACTCAAGTGTGTCATAAGGGGTCCTACGACCCCTTCAGACACACTTGAGCATTCAAATGTGTCAAAAGGGATCATGGGACTTCCTAGAGGTCCTAGTATGCCTTATCGCATGTTAGGACCCCTAGGAGTCCCATGACCCCTTTTGACACATTGGAACACTCAAGTGTGTCATAAGGGGTCCTACGACCCCTTTAGAAACACTTGAGCATTCAAATGTGGTCAAAAGGGGTCATGGGGACTTCCTAGGGGTCCTAGTACACCTTATCATGTGTTAGGACCCCTAGGAAGTCCCATGACCCCTTTTGACACATTGGAACACTCAGTGTGTCCTAAGGGGTCCTAAAATGCCTGTTGAACACACTTGAGCATTCAAATGTGTCAAAAGGGATCATGAGGACTTCCTAGGGGTCCTAGTATGCCTTATCACGCGTGCAGACCCCTAGGAAGTCCCCATGACCCCTTTTGACACATTGGAATGCTCAAGTGTTTCCTAAGGGGTCCTACAATGCCTTCGAACACACTTGAGCATTCAAATGTGTCAAAGGGGTCATGGGGATTTCCTAGGGGTCCTAGTATGCCTTATCATGCATTAGGACCCCTAGGAAGTCCCCATGACCCCTTTGGACACATTGGAATGCTCACGTGTGTCCTAAGGGGTCCTACAACACCTTTGGAGACACTTGAGCATTCAAATGTGTCAAAAGGGGTCATGGGGACTTCCTAGGGGTCCTAGTGCGCCTTATCACATGTTAGAACCCCTAAGAAGTCCTCATGACCCTTTTGACACACTTGGAACGCTCAAGCATCATAAGGGGTCTATGGACCCCTTCGACACACTTGAGCATTCAAATGTGTCAAAAGGGGGTCATCAGGACTTCCTAGGGGTCCTAGTACTCCTTATTCATGCATTAGGACCCCTAGGAAGTCCCCATGACCCCTTTTGACACATTGGAATCCCTCAAGTGTGTCATAAGGGGTCCTACGACCCTTCGGACACACTTGAGCATTCAAATGTGTCAAAAGGGGTCATGGGGACTTCCTAGGGGTCCTAGCACTAGTTTCTAGAATAGATTATGACATCTACTTATTCAGTATAGTCAGATCGCCAAAATTACAAGGGGTCCTAGTATGCCTTATCAAATACATTATATATATAATATGTATTATATATATAATATATATAATATGTATTATATATATAATATGTATTATATATATAATATGTATTATATGTATATATATATATATATATACATTACTATATAATACATTAGTATATATATAATATACATTATATATATATATATTATATACCCCATTTTATATGTAAAAGTTCAATTTTTTCATTTGCTCCTGCCCTTTTTTTCATCTGCCTGGAATATCGGGTACCCGATTGGTAATCGAGTACCCGATTTTGGACTGGTCATATTTGACCAAAATATTCCCTATCCCCACAGACCAGAGAAGCATGGGATTCATACTTTTTTTCACGCATTGCAGAAAAAAAAATGTGATTTGGGCCAATTTTTTGTCTTTTGTCAACTTGTGGTCTCACCATGGGAAGCAACAATTATCGAAAGGCTAAACACAAGAGGAAGGTGACGAATGAAGAAATTTAAGCATATAGGAAAAAAGATAAGGAAAATCACCGAAGAAGGAGAGAAGGTATGTTAAACATTAATCAAGGTGACCCCCTAAATGTAGTTGTAAGTGAAGAGGATGTTGAATTTGAAAATAATATGGAAATTAATTTTGTGAATAACAATGTATGGAGTGAAGATGAAAATGTAGAGATGGAGAATGAGAATGTAGACTTGGGGAATGAAAACGTAGATTTGGGGAATGACAATGAATGGAATGAAGATGAAAATGTACAAATGGAGATTGAAAATGTAGACTTGGGGAATGAAAA
>BSBK01014616.1:0-128343 GCA_027943335.1 Chamaecyparis obtusa | reverse complement strand
GGAACAAAGTATACTTAGTTTTTTTTCTGAAAAAGTGTCCCCTTGGTAAGTTATCTAATTATATGGCTCCATAGTCGTTGCCCATGACCCAGGGCAGAAAACTACCAATATAATCATGGGATGTATTGGTCTCATGGCCAAGTTGGATGATGTTAAATGCCAACACACCTGAAGGAAATGGTCGGTGGATAGACTAGGCGCAATTGGAAGATTTACAAACACACTTCAAACTTGGTTTAAACTCCAAGAATTACGTCGGTAGACTCATGTGATGATCAAGCAAGATATGGTCACATTTTGAAAAGGACACACATTCCCCAATATGCATTAATGATGAAGAATTATCATTATTTTGTATGGGATTTGAGATCCTTTGAGATTATTTCCCAATTATTCCTCTTTGCTATGGTTAATGGTTTGTATTCCCCTACGACCATCTTTGTGAACTTTTACTACAACCAAACAATGGGATGAATACGAGAATAATAACACCCTTTGGTCCATTATGCAAGCAGGGCATCTCGACAATTATAGTGAGGCTATGAAAGGGTTTGGCCCTAAGCTCTCAAAGAAATTTGTAGAGGATTGGGATAATGGAAAGATTAAAATTGGTTGTGTTTCATATGAGGTCTTTGTGGATATGATAGTGGCTGCTATAATTTCTTTGTAGATGGAAAGGCCATTACAAGAAATTCAAATGGGCACTACAAGCAGGGTCTCAAGCTTTTTCTTGGCCCTAGGGAAGATTTTATGATGCTTCAAAATAGTTTCAACAGGGAAGCGCTACCTAGTGAATGGAAGGATGTTGCTTTGGAGCTGATCAAATTCATCATCTTGGAAGGTAGGTTTATATACTTTCATTCCCACTTATTTCCTATGTCAAATCAATTTTGGTATAGTTCCAAGCATAATTTCCCTTTTTGATATTTTTGTCCCTCTTGCAATCAGTTAGTAAGGCCAAAAAGAGGGGCTCACTCTCCACCAGGGTTTTATCATTTTAACTTTAAAATTTCCATCTTGCCTAGTCCCAAGAGCTTGGCCCTCAAAAACCTAATCCCTCTTTGATTGTAGATCTTAGTAAACCTACAGTTAATCCTAAGGCCACTCATCTTTTTTTTGGCTTGCCCCTATAGTTTTCTACTAGGGTTAACCCTCTATGTAAATAAATAAATTGTGTCTGAGGACTCTTCGTCATCTTGGTCCACCGAGTTCTCTTGCACAACTTTAGCT
This sequence comes from Chamaecyparis obtusa, assembly GCA_027943335.1. Lineage (NCBI taxonomy): Eukaryota > Viridiplantae > Streptophyta > Pinopsida > Cupressales > Cupressaceae > Chamaecyparis > Chamaecyparis obtusa. The sequence continues at coordinate 127,113 of BSBK01014616.1, read as the reverse complement.
CAAACCAGGGAGAGAACGTAGTGGTACTATGTGAAGGTGTTGTGACTGTTGCCATATAAGCTTATGATAAGCCCTCAACATCCATAAAATATCTTATACATTGTGAGATATGGGAAGAATGATAGAATATCAATTTTATTGCAAATATAGCTTGGTATAGAAATTTTGACTTTTTTTCCTCTACAACTTTTATTAATTCACCGCTTAAATTATTATTTATTTTCAACGAGGGGAAGTTATCTTCAAAAAATGAGGATGTTGTTTATATTTGTGAAATTCAACTTTACACTGGCAAAGTACATTTGTTTTGAAGTTCCTAGAATTGTTTTAACAAAGATCATTCTATTGTATCCCTTGAAACCAAGGCAAATGAATTTGTAGTACTGAGCAATGACTTCGACTTGCACCTTTAGAGAAATTGGTTATGGAACCTAATTTATTAGCTCCAAGATTATTGATATGAAAAATAGATTTTTTTTTGGAAGATCTTGCTTTCCATGCCAACTATGCAATTATTGTCTTTCTTAAACCACATACAATAAGCAGTTTTTTAAGGTTGGAGAATGTCAGTCAATTCTAAGTGTTTAACAGTTTTAGCCTAGAATTCAACATTAAGTGTGTGTGATTTTTAGCTGTTAGTGCAATTCCAACATATGCTAATCCATATTTCTTCCAAAGCTTCTCTCCTACCATGGTGTGGCAATCTCCTTTCCAATTGCTTTACTTGACTATTACTCCTTCTAGTGTCCACACTTTCTCTCCTTCTATTGAAGGCTCCAATTGTTTTGACCAAACACTATGGCATTTACAAAGACTAAGATATAGCTTCCTAACACAACTTAACATTGGTGAATGTGACTAAATTCTAAACTTTTAAGAAGATTTTTTTTAATAGGTTTTTTTTTTACAAGATTTTTGATCTTCATACAAATCAACTTTTTTTTAATTTGTATTACTTTTTCCTTTTTTTCTTCTACAACCTTATAAATGAAGGGTTTCACCTTTTTGGAGGTGGTTTTAAACTTGAAAAATTACGCTAAATGTTCCTCTTTGTTTATTTTTTGAGGCTATTTCACTATATTACCCACACAATCTTCAGTGTGCTTCCTTTCACAATGGCTTTAAACAAACTATTTGAACTATTCCTTTTGGAATCTTCAATCTCCTCACTTGAGAGTCAACTTCACCTTTTTGGAGGTGGCATCTACATTGACAACAGGTTGGATTTAAAAATACTTTTCTCTTTGAACTTGGAAAACTTTGGGAGATTTTCTTTAGCGCTCTTACTAGTTCTTTTAAAAGCTCTCACAATCTCTTGCTTTTGCAAATTTTTAAAACCATAGAACTTTCTAAAACTTGTTATGATACCAAATGAAAGATATGCAAAATTGGAAAACAAAGAAATTATCTTTATTCATTTGAAATATTACAAGAGCTTCTTGATCAAATGATCAATGATCAAACTGATTGATGATGAATCAATTACAACTACCTTGTTATGTAGAGGTCTTGGATGCATAAAACAATGCAAGCTAAAGGAATTACTAATATTCTAACAAATTGCACCCAAAGTCCTACACAACTATTACACCTATTTGGAGATGGTGGTGAAGGTCCACAATTTTGATCAGTGGGAGGATAAGTAGGGTCGTTGGGATGGTGAGGTCAGATGTCCATCATGTTGAATAGTAGTTGGTGTAGTATGCAACCTTTTGACTTAAATTGACTTGGATGGTCTCCTTCTTATCCTATGAAAAATTAAAAAATATACTTTATTTTGTAAATTTTTAGAATAAAAATTCAAATTTTAGTTAAAATATATATTTACAATTTTAATTCATGATTTTTAAAAATAAGACTAATAAATATATAATAAAATAAAAATATATTAAAACAGTCAAACAAATCTAAATATCTTAGACTATAATTTGGAGGAATACAAATTAACTAAACAAATCTTAATCTTTATAGAATACAATTCAAAACATCTTTAATAGAAAAACTAAAAGTACAAAGTAAAAACATGCAAAATTATATTCTTACATCTCTCCCAACAATAATATTTATTTCTTATAAAAATTAAAAAAGAAATAATTTGTATTTTTTTTAAAGTGATCTATTTATTTCAAAAGATTTAATAAAATTCAAATTTCTAATTTTTAAAAAATAGGATCAATATTTTTTTAATATAAATATATATAAAACAATCATACATACGTACATACATAGATACATACAACCATGTGCCCTTTTACTATTTTATCTTTTGATTTCTCTTGCACAAGCCTACAATTTGATAGTCATCCCTAGTGTCATATGAATTTTTTTATGATAGTTTGGTCATTTTAATATCTTTTATTTTATGTTCTAAGAAAAATACTAATAGATAAATAAGAGATATTTTCTATAGCAAGTCAAATTGTCATTTTTCTATCAAGATTGAATTGTGTAGTTTTCTAGTCAAACAATTGGTAATTTTTTAAATTTAATATATTAAATTCTTTTCAATTTAAATATTTAATTTTTAATATAGTAGTGAAAATAATCTAGTTACTATTTTAAAATATATTATTATATATGCAATAATTTCAAATTAAACAAACAAGTTTCTATGTTTATATGCTTTATTTTAAAAAGATTCTAAATTAATATAAATACAATAAATATATTTGATTTTTATTTCTGTATTGGTCTTCATTTTTTAAATTTTTAAATTTTAGTCCTTATCTGAATCTCCCTATGATCTCCCCTCTTTCTTTTCATTTAGGCCTCTTCCTCTTTGCTTGTTCTCAAATTTCTTGTTCAATCTTTCTTCAATATTCAAGACAAACTAGTAAGCATCTCACCTTGTATATAAACTCTCACCAAAGCCATTTCTTCTTCTACACTTGGTTTCAACTGACTAATATAATTGGCTACCTTCTTCTCTTTGCTAGCCTTTAAATGAACAGTATAGATCAAAATCTTATGAAATGTTTTTGTATATTCTTTCATAATTCATCATCCTTGTCTAAGACTTTACATTTTAACAAGTATAATTCATAGTGTACTTGGATATATTGCCTTCACATTTTCTCTGTCAGGGTCTTCAACCTCTTCAAATTCAAAATACTCTTCCATGTCATTTACCCAGTCAATTAATTATTCAAACTTCAGATTTCCACTAAATGTAGTGAAATTAATCTTTGGTCTCTTTCTTATTCTTGATAATACCCTCACCAAAGCATCATTCACGACTATTTCTACTATTACATCTTCTTGACCACTTGTATCATTATTATTTTATGTAGCTTCACCTTTTCACTTGGTCTCTCCTATAAGAAAAGGCTCTTCTAACTTAGTCTCGTAATGCTTCAACTCACCTTCTCAATGCTCTAAAATTATCACCACTACAACATCTAGAGGATTTATTCCTCCACTTATAACTCCACCTATAATACCCCAATCATGTGGGGATCCTCCTGCATACAATATTCACAACACCCATAAGCTCAATCTTGGTGCACACTACCTCCCTCTAGCTAATTTTCCTCCACACTAAGAATCTTCTAGATTTGATACTAGTGATACAAGGTGAAGTCTACACATACCCCTTATGTCATAAAAATTCATTCAAACTAAACAAGATTCATTGGTAATGAAACAAATCAGATTTAAAATCTATAAATAAACACTAGATTGTTGATTCAAAACCTCTTCCAAACATTACTATATTCACTTTGAATTGAGATTACAAATGGTGTAGCCTCATGGGCTGATAATAATAGTCTCAAAACTTATATAAGCTAAAGTACAACAACAAAATGATTTAAAAATAACATAAAAAAATTCACCCCTTCCAATCTCCTACCAATAAATGTGAAATAAGCTCATTAAAAACTTGCAATCTTCAATATAAAATCTTTAACAACTCTATCATTGATTACAAAATATATTTTCTTCTATATCTTCACCACCAACCCTACAAAACATGTCTTCAAACTCATTTTTCCTTCTCCTCCATCCAAATTTCAAAAACCATCAAACTCTAGCTAATTAAAATTATTCTTGTAATTTCCAACTTCCCAATTTCATTAAATCATTTCATGTCATTTCATTTGGAATTCCAAAAGGGGTATGTTCGACTAATATTCCCACAATGTTATTCTATTGAATTTAATATTGGGATCTCCTATTGGCTACATTCACACCTCTCCTACAACTGTCTAAAATTAGGCATTTAGTTGACCCTAGAATTGAAAAACCAAAGACCTCCATCTTGTTCTCCAGTCACCCTATTGTCCACCAAATGATATTTAATTAGTCTTCCACCATAAACCAAGGGAACCTAGCAAAAACACATATTGAGGGAGATTTTATTTTATTTTATAAATGGGGTTCTCTCTGCATGGTTTCTCCTATTTCAAATTTTCCATCCACCTATGTTTGTAGCCTCTTCTCTTATGGAGGATGGTGATGTGACACAAAATAAAAGTGTTTCATCCCTCTTAAAAGAAACCATTTATATTTTTTATTTGATAATAAAATATTTTTAAAGTTCCTTGATCACTTGTACACAGAGAAATATGAAGCATTAAGCCCGAGATAATAATAAATATCTAAAATAAAATAGATATTCATCGAATCAACACCAATAGATGAAACAAGAAAGTTACACCTCATGATGTGCAATAAGTAATCTCCAATTCTTAGTTACGGTCTTCAATTTATCCTCCCATTTAATAGTTGAAATTTCAACCTTCCATCCTTTTTAATTATAACTAGTTATATCTACTACTACACTTTCACAACCAACCCTGCAAAACCATGCCTTCAAATTATTTTTTCCTATTTGCAAATTGTTGGGGCAATTTAGTCTTCCCTTCAATGTTGACCCAATTTTTAATTTCTCTTTTCCTTCATGTTGTCTTCATTATATCTAAGCCAATTTTTCTCTAAAATGCTCCTGAGATAGTTTATGTCATATATATTTGATGCAGGTAGAACTCAGGAGGATAAAAGAACACAACATCAAAGATTATTTCTATTATTTGAATAAGGATTCTTAGTACATGCACATTACAATTGTTAATATGATTTAGAACAACAGAGAGGGTGGGTGAATCAGTTGTTCTCAGGTCCTGATGTATAAGACAACCTTAAAAACTTTTCTTTAAATCAGATCCAATAACCAAAATAGACTCGGTCATCACTGATTCAATAATAGAAACATATAACATTACAGTCCACTACCTAGTTGTAACTTAACTTGTAAAACACAGAAATGTTCAAACCAAAACATTCACACAAGTATCAACACCAAGATTTATAGTGGAAACCCAATGTGGGAAAAACCACTTTGTAACATGCTACTATTATTTTCACTCTTCTGAAGTGAGCTCAGTTAAAAGCCAACCCTGTCAAAGATTACAATACACATTGTTAAGTGTGACCCAGTTAAAGGATTTCAATCACTAGGTGTTAAAAGTGAGCCTTGTTATAGGACTTACATACACTCCATTAGAATGCAGCCTTGTTAAAAGGATTTAACATATGAATGTTAGGTCAACCTCTATTAAAAGGATTTTGACTGTTACAATGGTTAGAAAGTAGCAGCAATATTGATCTGAAAAACATACAACTCACTTTGCAAATATCAGATCCAATTCCATACACTAATGCTGGTTTACTGACTTTGAAACTTTGCCATCTCCATCTCTGATCTACTTGGAAATATTCTTCAAGCAACCACCACAATTCTCCTTTAGCGTTTTTCCTTATATAGTCAATAAAACTTCACTGATCTTCTAGCATTCACCCATGCATTCACATATACAATGTTCAGGTTCCCTTAATACTTTTCTCAATTAGGTTAACTCATCTTTTGCCGCTCAATCCCATTTGTAGATCTTAGGGTTAGATCAGATTCATTGAATCTACCCACATTATGTTCTTCGACTCCTTTTCTAGAATCTTCTCAAATCTCTTAAAGATTTACAATAAAACATTTTACAGTGCATTTAATGCTTTCAAACAATCAATAAATAAAGTCAACATGTTTTACTTAATCTAAGAATTCAACAATGTTAGCTCCAAAACTGAATTCTCTTCAAATATAAAAATGTTGATGCTCGGTCAATACTGCGATCAACTACTCGGTCTTCATGTAGAAAGCTCGGTCATTACTAAAAATGTTTCATCGGCTTATACTGTCTTCCTCGTCAATTTACTGATGTTTAGTCGACACAAGATTTTTTCTCGGCATACACTGACTCAATCAACACTAACATTACTCGGCTTAAGCATGATTTCTCCATTTAGCTCAGTCACACCTATCAGTTTAGTCTTCAATCTTAGTAGAATAAACAATACATTGTCTCATCATTGTACAACATAGTCAAGTACACTTTGTAATATCAAGATAATTCAACCTTTCCTTAGGTTCTATTGTTACCAGCCTTGCCCCAATCCTTCACAATAATACAATAGATATAGTACTTTCCTAGGTAGCAATAGTATTACAAATTAAGGTTTGACATCAATGACAATACAACAATTGTTCCAATTTGCAGTTTCCAACAATCTCCCTCTTTGGCATTGATGGCAACACCATATGATATCACCTGAATAACACATGGATTACCAACCAATCCAAAAACTTATTTGTCCATGAGAGAATTATGTGTAATATCCTTAGCTTCATTCTGATTCAAAATCTATAAGCCTTACTTTTGTGACCATCAGAAGTATTCAGATCTCCCTCTATCCTGATCCTTCATTTCAATTTGTCATTCTTACTATTCAGTGTCATGTGTTATTATATCATCTCATTTCATCTCCCTCTTTGACAAAAATGCCAAAGCAACAACTAAAACATCCATCAGATGTAGAGAGTATCTTTGCAGCTCAGTGTTTCTCCCTCTATCATCTTGCTTATGACTGATTCGGTGTCTTTGCTCCATTTCACAACTCTAGGCCAGTCCTAAAGTGTGATAATTGTCTGCATCAATTTGTCAAATATTTTGTTGTAGCATATTTGATGCAGTGCTCCTAGCTTGTCTAGGCAGCCTCAATTAGGGGAAGGACCCCTAATTGTCTTCTCAAATACTCATGAGCTTCTCTAGGTAAAGCTTTAGTGAATATATTTGCCAGTTGTTCCTTAGTATTCACATATTCCTTTCAGACTTCTTTATCTTGTACTAATTCTCTCAAGTAGTGATACTTGATTGCTATGTGCTTGGGCTTAGTGTGCACACTAGATTTTTAGAAATATTGATAGCACTTGTGTTGTCATAGAAAATAACAACAGGTTCATTGATTTCTTCTTTCATGCCTATCAACAGTTGCTTTATCCATACCAAATTTGAACAGTTTACTAGAGCAGCAACATACTCGGCCTCGACAGTAGATTGGGAAATGCAATTTTGTTTCTTGCTCGTCCAGGAGACTAATCTCTATCCAAGAAAGAAAGCTCCACCACTAGTACTCTTTCTGTCATCTACATTTCCAGCCCAATCAGCATCTGTATATACTCTTAGTTCAAACTTGTCATTCTTCTTGTAATATAGCCCATAGTCAGCAGTTCCTTTCAAATATCTCAGAATTCTTTTCACAGCCATCATGTGTGTTTCCTTAGGATTGGCAAAGAATCTTGCCACAATCCCAACAACTAGTGCAATATCTAGTCTACTATGTACAACATACTGCAATTTTCCAATCATGGATCTATACAAAGTCTAATTCACTTCTGCAGCATCATCATTCTTAGATAACTTTTGTCCAATAACCATAGGAGTACTCACTGGTCTTGAATCTTCCATCCAAAAAAATTTCAATATTTCATTAACATACTTAGACTGTGTAATGAAAATTCCTTTCTTCATTTGATATACTTGTAAACCAACAAAGAATTTGATCTCACCAAACATGCTCATTTCAAATTCGGTTTGCATTTCATTTGAAAATATTTTACACAAATCTTCTTGTCCACCAAAAATAATGTCATCCACAAAATTTTTTGCTAACAAGATACCTTTACCTTCTTCATCTTTCATGTACAGATTGCTTGTGTCATTTGTTTTTGAAAATCCAATATGTATTAAGTAGTTATGCAACCTCTCATACCATGCGCTGGGAGCTTGTTTCAATCCATATAATGCTTTATTCAGTTTGCATACCATGTGTCTTCTATTTGGATCAATAAAACCTTCTGGCTGTTCTATGTAAACCTCTTCTTCTAGTATACCATTTAAAAATGCAGACTTGACATCCATTTGATATACCTTGAAATCTTTAAAGGCAGCATATGCAAGCAGAGTTCTTACTCCTTCTAGTCTGGCTACAAGGGAAAATGTCTCCCCATAATCTATTCCCTCTTCTTGTGTGTAGCCTTTGCATACCAGCCTAGCTTTGTTTCTAGTTATTTCACCATTTTCATTCATCTTATTCCAAAACACCACTTTGTTCCTATGACATTTTTGTTTTTAGGTCTCGGCACTAGAGTCCAAGTCTCATTTTTCTCAATCTGGTCAATCTCTTCATTCATGGCTTGTATCCAGTCTTCATTTTCCAATGCCTCTTTAGTTGACTTGGGTTCAAATTCAAATAGTAGGCATGTTGGACCCTTAGTCTTACTTCCGGTCTGAATTCCAGTATTTCTGTCTCCAATTATCTATTCAGGCTTGTGACGTCTTCTTACATATTTTGCCAAAATAAGTTTAGCTCTTCTCTCCTCTATTTCATTAGGTTCCTCAACAAGATTATTAGATTCAGCTTCTGAATGCTCGGCAACCTCATTCTGATACTCGGCAGCATTCTCTTATCGCTCAACATGTTCTTGTTCTCTTTCGGCACTATTTTCCTGATGCTTGGCAGCATCTGTTTGTCATTCAACATTGCTTACCTGAGACTCGGCATCAAATGCAAGTTTGTTACTTTCCTTTTCTTCTTCCTCAATATACACAAAAGATCTATAATCTTCTGGTTCTCTTTTGCTATCAGCTTCGTTTCTTTTTGCATACTCATCAATTTTGACATTCACACTTTCCATAATTTTGTTAGTGTTAGAGTTCAAACACTTGTAAGCTTTACTTTTTGTGGGATATCCTAGGAATATGCCTTCATCACTTTTAGCATCAAACTTTCCATTCGTAGTGTCTTTTAATATATAGCACTTACTTCCAAAGATTCTAAAGTATTTAACACTGGGTGCATATCCATGCCATAATTCATAGGGTGTCAAATTTGTACCTTTTCTGATCTATACCTGGTTAAGAGTGTAGACAGTAGTGCTTACAACTTCTTTCTAGTATTTTTGTGCCACATTATTTTCAATCAACAATGTCCTTGCATAGTCCAAGATAGATTTGTTTCTTCTTTTTGCAATTCCATTATGTGGAGGTGTTCTAGGTCCAGACATCTACCTTTTAATTCCTCTTTCATTACAAAATAGATTGAATTCATTTGATGTAATTCTCCACCTCGGTCAGATCTAAGACATTTCAGGTTCCTACCTATCTAATTCACAACTTTAGCCAAATACCACTTAAAGAATTAAAAAGCTTTAGATTTTTCTTTTAAAAACATTACATGCATTATCCTAGTATGATCATCAACAAACAAGATAAAATATCTAGCACCACAATAACTTTGTATACCTATAGGTCCACAAAGGTTAGTATGAACCAAGTCTAAAATGTTTTCAAAAGTAAAGGATTTTCTCTTAAAACTTGACTTTGTCATTTTTCCTAACTGGCATTCCTTGCACATCACATTTTCAAGTTTCTTCAATCTAGGTAGACCTCTTACTTTCTTCTTCTTACTTATTTCTACCAAATTGTCAAAGTTAACATGACATAGCCTCTTATGCCATAACCAAATATCATCAAGTTGTGCAATTATGCATGTTTCTTCAGATAGGTCAAGATAGAACAAATTACCTCTAGTCTTTTCTCCACTTCCAATCAGTTCTCCAATAGCATCAAATATTTTAGCTTTCTTGTGATGAAATTCCACTCGGTAACCAATTCTATTGAGCTGAGCAACACTTAACATATTATAATTAAGACCTTCAACCCAATATGCATTTTCACAAGATATCTTATCAGTCAATTTAATCAGACCTTTTCCTCTAACAAGACATGGTGCATCATTACCAAATGTTACACTTTTACCTCTGTAATGATGTAGGGTCTCAAACTTACTCTTGTCACCAGTCATGTGATGTGAACAACCACTGTCAATAATCCATTTATCATTCTTGTTCACATAGGATATCAATATAGTTTTCTCATCCTCATTAGATTCATCTTTCATTGCAACATAGACTGCCTCAATTTCAAAATCATCACTATCAGTGTCAGTTTCTTCTTCAGCAATGTAACAAGATTTCTTACCTTTTCCTTTGTAGTTTTTGTTCCTTCGGTATCTTCTGTCTTCTCTTCTGTCTTTGTGTTTGCTTTTTCTTTGATCATCTTTATTCTTCCTATCAGGACATCTAGCAGCTATGTGACCAACTTTATTACATGCAAAACATATAATGGGAAGTTTACCTTTATATTTTCCTTTTCCTCTTCTCAGTCTTCTAGCCATAAGAGCTTCTAGATCTTCAAGTTCTTCATCAAAAGTGTCACTATCACTTTCACTTTCATTTTCATTTTCACTTTCACTAATGTATCTTTATTTTTCTTTCTTTGGCTTGTTCAGAACTAATTGTGATTTGAAACCAGATTCAACATTACCAATACTACCAATAGTGAAATTATCATAGTTAGAGAGTTCAAAAGTAGTCAGCTTGCCAATCAAACCTTCCAAAGTGAGCACATTTGCGGAGTTACATCTAGATTCTTGAATAGCTGAGATCTTAATAGCATATATAGGATGCAGAGTTCTTAGTACTTTTCCAATTATAGTTTCATCATCAATAGTCCCATTTGCTCCTCTAATAGCACTCAACTTCTTTTATTCTACCACAATATTGTGCAATGTTCTCACCTTCTTGCATTCTCATTTCATCAAACTTACCTCTAAGACTCTCGACCTTAGCTTTCAATACATATAAGTCACCACCATAGATCTTTGCAAGGGTGTCCCACATCTCCTTAGCAGTTGTGCAATCCTTAATGTCCTCAAATTCTAGATAGCTTAGGACAGATGCAATTTCTAGCATTGCTTGATTATGTTCTTGCTTAGCTCTCATTTCCTCGGTAGTCAAAGGTGCGACAGGTGAGACGTAATCATTCTCAATGTAGTACTTTGCAGAATCACCAATGTCAGCCAAATGCAACTTCATCAAGCTTTTCCATGTAGGGAATTTTTCCTTATTCATTTTTGGTACCTCCTTCTTATACATCCTAATCATTTTCTTCAAGTCCCTTTAAACTTGATGTCTGTAAACACTAATAACAAGCAACACGGCTCTGATACCAATTGTTAATATGATTTAGAACAACAAAGAGGGGGGGGTGAATCAGTTGTTCTCAGGTCCTAATGTATAAGACAACCTTAAAAACTTTTCTTTAAATCAAATCCAATAACCAAAATAGACCCGATCATCCCTGATTCAATAATAGAAACATATAACATTACAGTCCACTACCCAGTTGTAACTTAACTTGTAAAACATATAAATGTTCAAACTAAAACATTCACACAAGTATCAACACCAGGATTTATAGTGGAAACCCAATGTGGGAAAAACCACTTTGTAACATGCTACTATTATTTTCACTCTTCTAAAGTGAGCTCAATTAAAAGCCAACCTTGTCAAAGGTTACAATACACACTATCAAGTATGACCCGATTAAAAGATTTCAATCACCGTGTTAAAATTGAGCCTTGTTATAAGACTTAGATACACTGTTAGGAATGAATGCTTGGTATTCACTCTGTAGCAGTTGTTGTTGCATTCATGACTATGATTGTCATTGATGTCAACACAGTGATCTTCTAGAGACTCGCAAAGAAGCAGACAATGTTTTTATTAGCGCACATGTTATATTGAAGATGGTGATATGCAATGTTGAGGTTATACTCTTTGATATGTTATATGTCTTTGGTAAAGAGCCCAGACAGTAATTCATTCATTCATGAAAGTTGTGAGCATTTTTGTGGAAGCAGTATTCAGGCAGTGTTCCTGAAAAGTGATTTGTGGAAATCGGATGATATCTCCTAATCGGGATGGAATCTAGTTTTGAGAAGTTAAAGGGAAGCTAGAGACACATTGATAGTGACGTGGTTCACAGTGCAAACTTTGAGGTCACACGAGTGAAGAGTTATTGCATTTGGAAGCCGATAGTTTTATGTAATTTTGATGTAGCATGTGGAAACTTTTATTTTGTAATTGTGTGCCGACTCATTTGTAATTATTTGAGTGTGGTATAAAGGAAGGAACGTTTTTCCTTGTTGTAGAGTATGTATGAGTAGTATGAGAAAGTAATTGATTATATAAGAATGTGAATGTATGCATGAAGTGAAGAAGAGAGCCAATGTAGTTGTGAAGGGAAGACATGCAAAATATAGAGATTTGGAATTTGAGATTTGGTATAGCAGTGAGTGCGGTATTTGGCATAGTGAAGGAGGTAACATATTTCATATTATTTTGTTGAATAATCTTAAGGTCAGTTGGATATGTGTTCAGTGATCTTGCCATTGAAGTTGTTTGGGCAGTAGGTCCTTTTGTCTTCTATAACTTTTAATAGGGTTAGAATCTTTTAACAGGGATTCATATGTACTGAATGTATTTCATAAGACTCCTAACATAGTCCATCCTTTCACAAGGAATATTCATATTAGTGCATCTCTTGTGGGCATCATTCCCACCGGGGTTTACTTTTTGATCAAGAGGTTCCCTAGTCAACATATCTTGTGTCATTGAGTTATTGTGTATGAATATCTTTCTATGGTTGGTAATTATATTTCTTACATGGTTAAATGCTATTGAAATTGATAAAAGTTATAAGTATCAGATAACTGATTCACCTCCCCCCCCCCCCCACCCCCTCTTAGTTATCTTGGTGGACTTTACTTTCTAACAATTGGTATCAGAGCAGCAGGTCCTTGAAAGAGAAGTTTAACAGCTTAAGGAGATCCATGGTGAATTTCAGGAAAGAAAGCCCTAAATTTGATGGAGTAAATTTTGACAGCTGGAAAGAGAAGATGAAGACACATCTACTATGTTTAGGACCAAGTTATTGGTTGATTACAAAGAATGAGAAGACTATCATTGAAGAAGATAATCTTGAGACATGTTCTAATGATGAGAGAAATCTATTCATGTGTAACATACTTGCAAGAGAAGCACTTTTGACAGCACTTCCGAAGAATGAATACAGTCAGGTAAAATGTTTTAAAAAATCTCATGAAATTTGGAAAGCTTTACACTCTACTTTTCAAGGTGATGAACATGCAAAGAGAGTTAGATTACATAATTGGATATGTGCATTTGAAGATATTAGAATGATGGAAGATGAATCTGTTAGAAGCTATATTGGTAGAATATTAGAAATTGTTGCAGGGATAAAATCTTGTGGAGGAACAAAGATAGAAAATGAAATAATATGGAAAATTCTAAGGACATTGACACCTATATTTAAGCAGACAACACAGATGATTGAACAAGTTATACCTTGTATAGAGAACTTTACAAGAGAGACTCTTCTTGGAAAATTGGAAGCAGCAGAGATGAACCTGAGATTATCAAGAGACTTACCTAGAATGGAGACAGCATTCAATGCTCTTAGTATGCATCCTACCTTGTCTAGAAGCATCAGTGTGAATGGAGACTATGCTGGAAGCAACAACAAATCTAGAAATGAAGAAGACAAACAGATTGAAGAAGGTATTGCCTTGCTTGTGAAGAGATAACCAGATGGTAAGAAAATTTGTAAATGTTGGACTTGTCAAGAATATGGTCATTTTGCATCTAAATGTCCTAAGAGAGTTAAGAAGCATAGAAACAATTTCAAGCCTAGAAGATCCAAGGAATGTTATTATGCTAATGATGAAGATCTTGAAGCTAGTATTGAAAGAACTCTAAGTGAAAGTGATACTGAGAATAATGATGAAATAGGATTTGTAACAATTAAAGAAGAAAATCCTGAAACTGATGTTAAGGAAGAAAAAGCCTTAGTTTCCCAAGTTGAAAAGAAAGCTGATTGGATTATAGACAGTGGTTCTTCACATCATATGACTAGAGATATGAAAAAGTTCATAAATTTTAACAATTATGATGGAGGAGTTGTGAGAGTTGGAAACAATGCACCTTGTTTGATTAAAGGTATAGGATCTATTACTCTTGATGGAAAGACTAATACTGATGATGTTTATTTTGTGGATGGTTTGAAACATAATCTTTTGAGTGTTGGATAGTTAGTTGATAAGGCATATCAAGTTTGGTTTACTGAGAAAACTTGTGTGATAAAGGATAAAGATGGAAATCTGATTAGAACTGGATCTAGAACCAGAGGTAATGTATTTTAGTTGAATCTTAATGAGATGACATGTTTTATTACTAAGATTGATGATAGTTGGTTATGGCATAGAAGGTTTTGTCATATAAACTTTGATAACATTGTGAAGTTGAGTACTACACTTGCAGTAAGAGATTTTCCTAAGATTATGAAGCCTACTAACATGATTTTCAAGGAATGTGTGATGGAGAAACAGAAGAGAAGTTCATTTCCTAGTAAGAAGTTCACATCTGAAGAGAAATTGGAGATTGTCCATACAGACTTGAGCGGTCCTACCAGGACTAGAGGATTCTATGGAGAAAGGTATTTTATTATTCTTGTTGATGATTTTACAAGAATGATGTGGATTGCATTTCTAAAAGAAAAGTATGAAGCATTTGATAAGTTTAAGATCATTAAAAATAAAGTTGATAATGAATCTGGAATGAAGATTAAATGTTTAAGATCTGATAGAGGTGGAGAATTTACTTCTAGAGAGTTTAACATCTTTTGTGAAGTGAATGGCATTAAAAGACAATTTTCAGCCCCTAGAACACCTGAACAAAATGGTATGCAGAAAGAAGAAATAGGACAATGACTGAAGCAGCAAGAGCTATGTTCTTTGAGAATGATTTGCCAAAGATATTTTGGAGAGAAGCAGTAAATACAACAGTCTATACAATGACAGTGATCTTGCCATTGAAGCTGTTAGGGCAGTGGGTCCTTCTGTCTTCTATAACTCTTAACAGGGTTAGAATCTTTTAACAAGGATTCAAAATCTCCTAACAAGGATTCATATGTACTAAATTTATTTCATAAGGCTCCTAACAGAGTCCATCCTTTCACAAGGAATATTCATATTAGTGCATATTTTGTGGGCATCATTCCCACCGGGGTTTACTCTTTGATCAAGAGGTTCCCTAGTCAACATATCTTGTGTCATTGAGTTATTGTGTATGAATATCTTTCTATGGTTGGTAATTATATTGCTTACATGGTTAAATGCTATTGAAATTGATAAAAGTTATAAGTATCAGATAACTAATTCACCCCCCCCCCTCTCAATTATCTTGGTGGACTTTACTTTCTAACATACACTCCATTAGAATGCAACCTTGTTCAAAGGATTTAACATATGACTGTTAGGTCAACCTCTGTTAAAAGGATTTTGACTATTACAAAGGTTAGAAAGTAGCAGCAATATCGATCTGAAAAACATACAACTCACTTTGCAAATATCAGATCCAATTCCATACACTAATGCTGGTTTACTGACTTTGAAACTTTTCCATCTCCTTCTCTTATCTTCTCAAAAATATTCTTCAAGAAACCACCACAATTCTCCTTCAGCCTTTTCGCTTATACAATCAATAAAACTTCATTGATCTTCCAGAATTCACCCATGCATTCACATATACAATGTTCAGGTTCCCTTAATACTTTTCTCAATTAGGTTAACTCATCTTTTGCCACTCAATCACATTCGTAGATCTTAGGGTTAGATCAGATTCATTGAATCTACCCACATTATGTTCTTTGGCTCCTTTTCTAGAATCTTCTCAAATATCTTAAAGATTTACAATAAAATGTTTTACAGTGCATTTAATGCTTTCAAACAATCAATAAATAAAGTCAACATGTTTTACATAATCCAAGAAATCAACAATGTCGACTCAAAAATTGAATTTTCTTCAAATATAAAAAATGTTGATGATCGGTCAATACTGCGATCAACTACTCGGTCTTCATGTAGAAAGCTCGGTCATTACTAAAAATGTTTCCTCGGCTTATACTATCTTCCTCAGCAATTTACTAATGTTCGGTTGACACAAGATTTTTGCTCGGTATACACTGACTCGGTCGACACTAACATTACTCGGCTTAAGCATGATTTCTCCATTTTGCTTGGTCACGCCTATCAATTTAGTCTTCAATCTTACAAGAATAAACAATACATTGTCTCATCATTTGTATAACATAGTCAAGTACACTTTGTAATATCAAGATAACTCAACCTTTCCTTAGGTTCTATTGTTACCAGCCTTGCCCTAATCCTTCACAACAATACAATAGATATAGTACTTTCCTAGGTAGCAACAGTCTTACCAATTAAGGTTTGACATCAATAACAATACAACAATTGTTCCAATTTGCACTTTCCAACAACAATTAGAAAGAAAAACCACATGCCTCACAGGCTACAACACTTTCAAATTCTAGAGGAAAACCCTTCTCCCAATACCTTCTCTCAAAAATTGCCTTTCCACCTTAAAGATGGGTCTTAAATAACCTATTTTTAGTTTTGGAGCCAAATTGAAATTT
The DNA here is from genome assembly GCA_027943335.1 of Chamaecyparis obtusa. Lineage (NCBI taxonomy): Eukaryota > Viridiplantae > Streptophyta > Pinopsida > Cupressales > Cupressaceae > Chamaecyparis > Chamaecyparis obtusa. The sequence continues at coordinate 110,365 of BSBK01014616.1, read as the reverse complement.
ATATTTTGAAATTTGGCATTTGGGCACCAGAAAAATGTTAACATGAATGTTGAATATATCCTATGAGGGATTATTATAGAATTTTTGGAGTAGTCACATGTTGCATTCCTGACTGTGTTTGTCATTGAAGTCAACACACTAACTTTTACTGAAGATGAGAAGAGTAGCAGACAAAGTTTGATTTAGTGCACATGGTGTATTGCAAATGAAGTTATGCGGAGTTGAGTACATATGTTGTATTATGTACTGATATCATGGTTAAAAGCACATACACAAATTCAAGAATTTGTGTAAGTTATGAGTAATTTAGTGGAAAATGTATGATGACAATGTTCTTGAGAAGCAGTTTGTGATAATCGGATTATATCTCCTGACAGGGATAGAATCTGATAAAGTGAAGTTATGTAGAGGTTGAAGAAATTGTAGAGGTGACCTAGATCAGTCACCATAGTCATAGGTTGCACGTGTGATAATTTATTAAGTTTGTGAACTAATGGTTTTATGTGATTATGGAGATATTATGTAACGAGTAATGTTTTGTACTTTTTAATTGGTTAAGCTTAATTGGCCAACTAAATTATGAAATATTGTGCATGGTATAAAGGAAGGATTGTTTTTCTTGATTGATATGAGATGATGTGAAGATGAAATAATGAGAATTAGTTATTGATGTATGATGCAAAGTGAGAAGATTTGGTAGTGAGATATTATGAAGCATTTAGTGGGGTTTTGGCACAGTCAGAGAGGAGAAGTAAAGTTGTTGAGATTAGTAATTCTTGGTATTATTCTATTCAGATAATACAGAGATCAGTTGGAAAGTGTGTTCAATGATCTTTCCCTTGAAGCTGTCCTTAAATCCTAACAGGGTTAGAATGTCCTCACAAGGACTCAAAGTCTCCTAATAGGGACTGATATGTATTGATTGTATTTCATAAGAATCCTAACAGAGTCTATCCTCTCACAAGGAATTTCATATTAGTACATCTTTTGTGGGTACCATCCCCACCGGGGCTTACTCTCTAATAAAGAGGCTCCCTAGTTAACAAATTTTGTGTCATTGTGTATGACTATCTTTCTATGGTTACTATTTATGAACTGATTACATGTTTCAGATATAATAAGGTTAATAAAAGTTATTTTTATCAGATAACTGATTCAACCCCCCCCCCCCTCTCCCAGCTATCTTGGTGTAATTTACTTTCTAACAATTGGTATCAGAGTAGAAGGTCCTTGAAGAAAAAGTTTAACAACTTAAGGAGATCCATGGTGAGTCACTCTAGAAAATAAAGTCCTAAGTTTGATGGAGTTAACTATGACAACTGGAAAGAGAAGATGAAGACACATTTTCTATGTCTACGACCAAGATATTGGTTTATTACAAAAAATGAAAAATGTATAATTGAAGAAAAAAAGATTGAGGATTGCACTGAGAGAGAAAGAGATCTATTCAGGTGTAACATACTTTCCAAAGAAGCACTTTTGTCATCCCTTCCTAAGAATGAATATATTTAGGTAAAAGCTCTAAAGACATCTCATGAAATTTGGTTAGCTTTGGAATCTACTTTTGAAGGTCATAAACATGCTAAGAGAATCAAATTACAAAATTGGATATGTTTATTTCAAGAGGCTAAGATGATGGAAGATGAATCTATTAGAAGCTATATTGGTAGAATATCAAATATTGTTGCAGGTATCAAATCTTGTGAAGGAAATAAGAATGAAGATGAAATCATATGGAAGATCTTGAAGACTTTAACTCTAGTATTTAAGCAGACAACACAGATGATTAAACAAGTCATACCTTGTATTGAAAAATTCACTAGAGAGACTCTTCTTGGAAGATTGGAAGTAACAGAGATAAGTTTGAGACAATCTAGAGATTTGCCTAGGATTGAAACTACATTCAACGCACTTAGTGTTTTCCCTACTTTTTCAAGAAGTGCAAGTGTCAGTAGAGATTATGCCTATAGAAAAATATCTAAAACTAAAGAAGATAGAAAAATTGAAGAAGGAATTTCCTTTCTTGTGAAGAGAGAACCAGAAGGTAATAAAATATTTAAATGTTTTACATGTCAATAATATGGTCATTTTGCATCTAAATTTCCTAAGAGAGTGATGAAATATAAAAAGAACTTTAAGCCTAGAAGACCTAAAGAGTGTTATTATGCTAATGATGAAGAATTTGAAGCTAGTATTGAGAAATTATTAAGTGAAAGTGATAATGAGAGTGATGATATAGGATTTGTTGCAATAAAATAAGAAAACTCTATATCAGAAGTCAAAGAAGAAAAAGCTTTAGTATCATAGGTTGAAAAGAAAACTAATTGGATGATCGATAGTGGTTGTTCACATTATATGACTGGTGATATGAATAAGTTTATTAAGCTTAACAATTATGATGGAGGAATTGTTAGAGTTGGAAACAATACACCTTGTTGAATAAAATGAATAGGATCTATTACTCTTGATGGAAAGACTAACACTGATGATGTTTACTTTGTAGATGGATTGAAACATAATCTTCTAAGTGTTGAACAACTAGTTGACAAGCGATATCAAGTTTGGTTTACTGAAAAGACTTGAATTATCAAGGATAAGAATGGTAAGATGATTGGAACTATTGGGATTATGGAAAGATATATACTGAGAGGGGAGGGGTGAATCAGTACCTTTAAAACTTTTCAAGACTAAAAACTTTGTAAGCTTAGATAACACTAACCAATTGAATCCATTGCATGTAACATACATTCAAATATAACTGAAATGTAGATACATGTAGCCTAATCAATAAATCATTCATGAGACTTCATACACTTAACACACATGTTTTGGTATCGCAAAAACCCTTGTTAGAAGGTAAAAATTGCAGTGGGGATGACATCCACAAAGCTTCACTACTACAGTAACAAAGTATGTCAGTTATGGCTAAAAAGATTGTGATCACTTTTGGTGATCTTACCCTGCTAGGAGTAACAATAAGATCAACTAGATCTACCTAGTTAGAGAATTTTAGAAACACAATCAAGTCTGCACTTGGTTAAGAGATTTACAATAGAACTATTATGTTCACTCTGTTAAGAGATTTAGAAATATGCTACAATAGTTTTAAAATAGTAACAATGATATATCTGTAAATAGAAACTCTAACTTGCCTAATTTAGATCTATAAAATATTATAAAGATATCACCTCAATGTGATGTGTAAGACCTTCTATACTACTCGTTAGTCTTAGATCTTGTTCTGATAAAATGAATACTTCTGTCCAATCCTTATGTCAAAACCTTGTCTAATCTCCTTATGTCCTGAGTGTGACTAATTCTTGATGATACATAATCAAATGACATCCTTACAAATTTTATATCAAACTGACTTAACCTAGTTAGGGTTTTATAATATCTTAAAAAACCTAAGATCAATGGTGGAAATAAATAACCTAGATCAATAATACATAGGAATGATCAACAATTTAATAATTGCATCCATATTAAATTTTGTCTCGATCTTGGTAAACCATTTTATGATTAGTGTAAACCATTTTCCTTAATGTTTGTGCCATTCCAAACTGCTATGTCATTTCCTATTTCACTCGGTGTTCACTACGTTCATCACTCAGCAATTAACTGGTGCTCAGTTCATCTAAATTCTAGGTGACCATAGTGTTTGGTACTCGATGATCATATGGCTCAGTAAGAATTCTCAATCAAATTTGTACTTGGTTAACTCAAGTATCTACCTTGTGTCCTTCTCAGGGTATAGGCTTTATGTATTAACCGACTGTCTTGTTTAGTTCCCTTTACTGACTATATGACTGAGTGATAATAATGACAATCATTAATGCTCAAATAGGAGTAACATTCTCTCCCTTTTGCATTAGTATCAAAACTTTATTTGTATACATACCGACTGCAAAAATTTATAGTTATCAAACAATGAATCATATGTTGTGAACTCCCCCTTTGTACATACACGCATATATATACACATAATTTCCCCCTTTTTGAAATTAACGCTTAAAATAATGTACTTACAACTTGTCAAAAATATTTTGATGGGTTTTCTTCAATTTAGAAAAGAGATTTTCCCATTCCTCCTTAAGGTTCTCAAGAGAAGTGTGCTCTAAACCGACCTGTGTATGCATGTCAAAAATGTTTTCTAATACTAATATTTCCAGGGTTGCAACCAAGTCCTTTTCCTTATTCACATGTCTCTCCATAATCTGAAGATGGGGAAGCAACTTAGCCTAAAGCTTGGTTATTTGGTCTTTGATTGTATCTTCTTGCTTCCTCAAATCAATAATTAACCATTGGAGTTCTTGAACTTTTGAAAAATGCTTATGAAATGTATTTGGCTTGGTTAAAAAATTATTTTCATTGACCTGTATTGATGGAGTTGATGAAAAACAACCCACAGCTCCCAAGAACACCTACATGCAAACACCTGTCACAGAAAGAGAGAGAAGCAAACAACTATGGAGGCCTGAACGCATAGATCCATGAGAGAGGAGAAATCCTTGATGTGCAAAAACAAAAGTTGCAATCAATAATGAAATATCAGAAAAGGTTACAAAACAAGAGGAGATCAATCCTTATGAAGGAGATTAGAAAACCTAAAAAGGTAAAACCCTAGGTTGCATAATAATAATTAATAAAGATAATTAATCATTATATGCCTAAAGTTTAGCTTAAGTCGAAAGAGGTAATAAGTGACTGAATAATTAAATCAGTATGATTCAATTAATCAGTAAACACTTTATTACTCTAACACTCCCCCTTAAGATAAACTTTGGGAGAAGCTAAAAACCTAGAAAGAACTACTGAAAGCAAATGGGTCCCGGCAATAAAGGCCTGATCAGGTACCCAAGTACAAAAGAGAGTCTCTACAAAGTGGAGAAATAGAGAAAACCACATGGGAAAAACTCTACTCCAAAAAGAGACAAAGAACTAGTATGAAGGACTAAAGAAGCCTCAAAAACTAGGGATGTTCCAGAAAATAGGAACAAAGATGAACATGTACAACATCACTAAAGCAAGAAACTGCAAACTCTATCAAGAAGAAACTAATGATCTGAAGATCCTCCATAGAAATATGACCAGGTAGAGAAGATTGTAATCTACATGAGTGCCCTCAAATAACACTACTCGAATCACGAGGCAAACAAAGGCAAACACCTGAACTTGAAGATACAGATGGCATAAACACCAAAAGCCTGAAGAGCTGATCAATCAAAGCTGGAAGAGTGCATCCAAAAATAAGAAGGAAAAGAGTGTCCATATGGTAAATGATCCATCTCATCGGAATGCATAGGCACCCAGCCACTACAACCGCTTAGTACATAGGATCAAATACTTAATACATAGCTCACACTATCGAACCAAGGAAGTAGTAGAACCAACAATAGAAACCCCCCCATACTACTGATAAGGGAGTAATGATAGGTACACTGAGAAGTTCATCCAATATGAACTACATGATGAAGATGAATCTGGAACTTTGAATGTGCAGAGAGAGTACAAACACAAAGAAAGATACATGAGGCTAATGTCAGTGGAGAAACACTCACATGACAAAAGATGGCAAACAAAGGCAAACATCAAAAACCCCCCTGGCAATTTATAATGGAGTGCGAGTACATATAGCATGAACATGTGCAAGATCCCATCAAAGCAATAGAATGGCACTTTATCTCAGTGTGTGTGCATAAAAGAATGCTACAAAAGTGAAGTATACACTTCTCAAAGAAGTCAAAGGCTACTAAACCAAAAGAACAACCTAAGATGAGTTATCCCTCAAAGGGAAGAGATCCCAGGACCTTAAACAACCAAGATATCCACCAGATTGCAAAAAAGAAAGAATCTAAATAAAATGAACCTGGATTAGAATTTGGAAAAATGAATCACAACAATAAAAATATCTCTAAACAAGCTTTCCAATGATATATCATTTTCCGAAAATGGAGTCCGGATGTGCAAGATGGAGCTCCCGGAATGCAAACCTGAAGATCTGGCTTTGACAGAAAAAAAAAAAAAACAACAAAAAAATAATACCAAAAAAAATAACCTCTAGATCTAGAAAGACCTTGGAATCAGCTTTCTGACGATATCTCATTTGCCAAATTTTGACACCGTATGCTCAAGATATGAGAAAAAAACCAACAGCTACGTTGGAGGGCCCAAAGAAGGTGTCTGCAAGGATCTGAGGATGGGTGACATCAGCAAAAGGAAAAAAAACCATATAAAACCATCAAATCTAATAAAATATTAGAAATATATTTTCGACAATATCTCATTTGCCGAGAACGGAGCCCGGATGCAAGAGAAATGGATCCCAGAAGGCAGGAGGTCTGAAACGCCAAGATCGCAGAGAACATCTGACTTTGATAGAAAAAAAGAGCATCAAAATAAAAAAATCACAAAACCATACCAAAAAATTCAGATTGGGCTCAAAACCAGCTTTCCAACAATATATCGCACACCCAATTACGATCTCGTATGCCCGAGATATCGCAAAAAAAAGCCCAAGTACCCTTAAAAAAACTCAAAAAGTGAGCAAGGTATGTTGACATCAGCAAAGTCTAAGCTTAAATATGATGTCCAAATGGCTGTCATGGGCCAATGCACCCGGGGGGGCTAAAAAGATAAACCCTGGTCACGTGGGTGACTAGGGGCTCGCGGATAGGCGCAGGGAGCGGGGGGTTGGTCCCCTATAGGACTGGGGGCTACGAGAGGGGGCTTCATGGGCGGAGCAGAGATGGCTCTGGTGGCGGTGGCATGATCGGTGGAGCATGGTGTGGGTGGAAAAACCATCAAGCAGAGTGCAGCATGGGTGGTGCGATCTGCTATGGAGAAGCCGAAGCGGTGGGCGCGGGTAGCGGAGGAGACTGTGGAGCGGTTGCCGCTAATTGTAGAGGAGACCGCGGAGCGGTGGCCGCTGGGCGGTTGTCATTGTGCAGTGGCCGCTGGGCAGCGCCCAGTGATGCTTCCTGTGAAAAACTTTTTTTTTAATTTTTTTTTTTTGAAGATCGTGCCATCTGTACCTCTACCTCGGGCCACGTGCCAAGACCGTACGGCCCTAGTAGGCAAAAAAATTTTGCCTCAGAGGTCAACTTGTCAAAATTCGACAAGTTTTATATGGATTTTGACTATCTCGGGCCTTTCAGACATAACCATGAGGTCCGTTTGGGTAAAAAATGCTCCAAAAAATATTGATCACCTCGGGATCTGTGCCAGGGCCAATTGCAAAAAAAATTTCTCACAGATTCCAACTGTGTCCAAATTGGACAAATTTTATATGGATCTTGGGGTTCTTGGATGCTCTGAACGTAAGCATGAGGTCCATTTGAAGCCAAGATGACTAGAAAAATAGGTCCCCCCAGATCTGATAGGAAACCCTCTCTGAAAACACAGATCTGACGAACATGGCCGAATCTCTCAGAAGAAGGACAGGGGCAAGCAGATCTGAAGCTCTAATACCATGATGGAGTTGATGAAAAACAACCCACAACTCCCAAGAACACCTGCACACAAACACCTATCACAGAAAGAGAGAGAAGCAAACAGCTATGGAGGCCTGAACGCATAGATCCGCGAGAGAGGAGAAATCCTTGATGTGCAAAAATAAAAGTTGCAATCAATAATGAAATATCAAAAAAGGTTACAAAACAAGAGGAGATCAATCCTTATGAAGGAGATCAGAAAACCTAAAAAGGTAAAACCCTAGGTTGCATAATAATAATTAATAAAGATAATTAATCATTATATGCCTAAAGTTTAGCTTAAGTCAAAAGAGGTAATAAGTGACTGAATAATTAAATCAATATAATTCAATTAATCAGTAAACACTTTATTACTCTAACATGTATCTCTTTATCAAGCTTTTTTATGATTTCACTAAGCTTGGTGGTGAAGTGATCTACAGTGCATAACTTATACAAAATGTTCATTATTTGTTGAATAATGTAGTCAAGCTTGGTAATGACCTATGATAGCTTGACCTTATTAATTGCCACTTCTTGGATTATTTTCTCTTCTAGCTTTATTTTTATTTTTGCCTCTTCTCATTCTTCCATTTTCTTCTTTTCATCTACAATAGGGGCATTGATGTGTCCAATTAGAGTGTCAAGTTGATCAATGATGGGATTTACCTCAAAAACATTGATGTCGGCGACTACTTGCATTAATATGTCTCTAAATTCTTCCAAAAATTGTTTTCTCTTTCTTTCTTACCTTAACTTGTCTTGTGAAACCTTCCTTGTGCATAATTCACCATATCTTCATATGTATGTATGTATGTATGTATCGACTCAACTTAGTTTGAGTTAGACTCCCTGTCTCCTTTATATTATTAGCTAACTCATCTATCGACTGACTTTTGTTTACTACAACCTTGAATTTACCTTGATCATCTTCTTCCTCATAGTTGAAATCATCCTTGGCTCTTATCAACCTTCTCCTCTTCTTAGGTTGTTCAGTGGTGACTTGGGCACCTCTCTTCTTCTTCTTATATGTTTTAGTGGGAGTTGGCCTTGTTATTTTTCTAATTGCTTTCTTCAGGGGTGGAGAAGCAGCTATTGAGGATCTTTTCCTTTCTCTTATAGGTGTTTCTACTTGTTTCCTCTTTACTGTGTCCTTTACTGGTGCATATTGAACATCCTTATCAAACTCAGTATCCTCCTCATGTTCATTGGTGCTAAGTAATAGTTATTCCTTGGTTGCTTCTTCAACAAGATTAGCTATAGACTTTTCCTCTTCATCATCTCCAAATTGTTTCACCAGTGTGTCCATCATATTTTTGGATTTTTTTCTTACCTTCACTCTAAATAGATCCATCTTTATTCTTAGCTTATCCTCCTCATAGGTTTCGAACCTAGTAACTTTTGGATCTTTGGGCTTGGCCAGCAGTGCCTTAATTGACCTAGAAGCTTGGTCAATATCTAGTTCATAGCTCATTGGGGGAAACCAAGTAGTCCTTGTTTCAACTAGCTTGATTAGAGTGGTGTTGGTATCTACTAATAAAAAAATATATTCTTTGTGTTTCTCTACCAACTGACCTAGTATCCCGCTTCTTTTATACATTCTATCCTTGAATTATTCAAAATACACATCCATAACAATAACAAAATTATGACCTAGATTCTAAATAAATTCATTGACCTAAATTATAAATTTGTTTGTTCTTGCTACCCAAATAGTTCTCATATTTTCCTCCATCTGCTTCAGTAGTATCTCAGCAAGGTCCAATTGAAGACCCTTCTTAACAATCTTGTAAGCAATGTCTACGGCTCCACAACGTACACTCATTGGCCTGCTCGATTAAAATATCTTGTAGCCAATAAAATAGGCTCTAAACCTTGTCTATGGATCAATGATTTTAATAACTCTCCTTCCTCTTCAATCCCATTCAGCTCCAGTCATCTTCTCGATCTCAGTCCTCAGTGCATTCCTTATGGCCTTTTCTTTATTAGTAGTAGGGTAACTCGTGACCGCATGTATGATATCCTTGGATATTTTAACCAGTTTAGCTAGCCATATTTTTCTTGCATGCACTTGGCTAAAAATAACCCTAATCCATTTTTTCTTGAATTCTCTTCGTAAATATGGGGCATTCATCAATCCCTTCACCTCCAGGTGTTTGTGTTCATCCTCGAGCTTTCTGTTCACACTTAGTTCTTGGTAAGTGGATTGAAGCTTGAAATCTCCAATTTCATTCATTTTTCAATGGATACATGTATGTGTAAATATCTTGTACCAAAAAAACCCTAGGCGGTATACTAGAAAACATGCCTGTTTGATCAATATGTGATGCAATTTCAGGGTGCAACTTGTATAAATAGGTTCATCATAGGTCGTAGACATATTCAATGTGACCTTCTTGTCACTCTCAGACTTTGATTTCATAACCTTATATGGGGACGCCATTGTATCTCAAATTTAGGGCTTCGTCAATATTTAGTAAAACAACTCGATTGTTGAGGAACTTACTTGAAATAGTGATAACCTCACTCGAGATCTCCCTAAATCTCTGACAAAATGCTCTAAAAATTCTTAGCTCAAATTTTCTCAAGCCGCTCTAGTTTTTCTCATGATCATTGTGTGATGAAATGAGTAACTTAATCACATATTTATACCAAAAATCTATTTTCTCGCTCAAAATTTTGCAATAAATGCTTTACCTACTACAACTTGGTAAACATAGTTGTGCTCGGTTAACACTTCAAAGACTTCATCTCAGTTAACACTTAGATGTTACTTGGTTGTTAATACAACTTAGTTAACCTTGCTAATATTTATCAACTAGAAAACATTTACCCGGTCATGCTTTTACCAATTGTACACATTTTAAGTTCCAAACATATAATACCATAATGCATCACATTTCATGCTGATTTGGTGTTCATTCACTAGATATAAGGAACTTTTGTAAGATATAACCATTTAAAGTTCATTTTCATACATAGCTTAATTTCTTAGGTGGAGGTGGTGATGTCACCTAATCCAATGGACAAGGTGTCACTAACTGTAGTACTTGATCCAGCATTGTCATTTGAATCTTTTCTCCACATTTGATTTATTATCCTCATTATTTCTTCAATTGTATTTCCATTTGTATTAGCATTTATCTTTGGTGCTCGGTCTCTGCAATCTTTTGTCAAGTGACCGACCTTGTGACACTCCAAACATGCCATACCAATACTTATTGAACTACGAGATCTTTCTCTCCAGGTCTTTCTCATGCAATTTGTTGCTTCATGTCCATACCTTCCCCATCCTGTGTAATTAACCCAAGTGTTCTAATCCCAAGTATATGCATTACCTTTCCTTCTTGGTTGATATGTTTTTCTCTGCTCTTTTAGTGTCTAGACTTGTTTCATTTTTGTCCTGCATTCCTATGATATGTGTCCATGCATGTTGCAAGAGTGAAAATTATTTTCCATATAAGGTTTCTTAGGTGTCCTATTCAACTTTGAGTGGCACTCATGTTCCTAATGTCCATACTTATTACAGTTATAGCAATAACCATTAAATTTAGGAGTGGATCTAGGAATACCTTTTTCTTTGCTTCTACAAACATTTGATGTGTGGCCTAGTTTTCCACTATGATAACATGATATCTTCTTTGACCTTGGATTAATATAGGCATTCTTTTGTTCAGCTTGTGTAGATGACTCTCCCTACTTGGTGTAGCCTAAACTAGTTGTGCTATCAAATCTTTTCTGACTAATTAGGAATTCATCCATTCTTTTAGTACTATCTCCAAATTTCTTGATCATTTCATTGTGTTGATATTAAATCTTTACCTCATTTTTCAATATTTCATTTTCTTCTCTCAATTCACTGATGTCTTTCAATTTCCTTGTAAGCTCACTGTTTACTCAGTTGAATTCTTGACTTATTGCAACCATCTGATTAAATATTTTAATGTGATTCTCAATGAGTCTCAATATCTCGGATTCCTTTTCTTGCAACTTATTAGTCATTTGCCTCCTATCTTCAATAGCCAAATTTATTTCTTGTTCTACTTGCCTTGCATTGTTCATTACATCAATCTTTCTGACAATTTGTATCTCTTGACCGATCTGCACTTCTTTCACTTGTTCAGTAAGATGAATATTATTTTCAGATAGATCTGATATGGTTCCTTTAGATGCATCAGATATGTTACCAGATACAAATACAGATACCTCAAATGGATCATCTATCTCTTGTTCATGATAATCAATATCATTATACCAAAGTGCCATATCTTTCCATTTGATCAATAACTTTCTTATTTCTTCTTTGGCTTCTTTGAATTATTTAATGTAGACCTGCATCTATATTCTCTGATTCTCAATAGTCTTATCAATATTATACCTTTCCATCCTTAAGATCTTTTCTCTTCAGTAATTAAACTTTCGAAAAAAAGAGAACTAGCTCTGATACCAATTGTTGGGATTATGAAAATATATATACTGAGAGGGGAGGGGTGAATCAGTACCTTTAAAACTTTTCAAGACTAAAAATTTTGTAAGCATAGAGAACACTAACCGACTGAATCCATTACATGTAACATACATCAAAATATAACTTCAAAATGTAAATATATGTAACCTAATCAATAAATCATTCATGAAAATTCACACACTTAACACACATGTTTTGGTATCGCATTAACCCTTGTTAGAAGGTTAAAACTGCGATGGGGATGACACCCACAAAGCTTCACTACTGTAGTAAAAATTATGCCGGTTAAGGCTACAAAAATTGTGATAACTTCTGGTGATCTTAACCTGTTAGGATTAACAATAAGATCAGCTAGATCTACCTGGTTAGAGGATTTTAGCAACATAATCAAGTGTGCAATCGGTTAAGATATTTATAATAGAACTATTTGTTAATCTCTATTTGAGCATTCAAGGTTGTCATTAGTATCAAAGGCTATCAAAGAGATCAGTCAGTCACTTATATTGAGTTGGTTGGTAATTAGAAACAAGATAGACTAGTCGGTAAAGCTTTCACACCAAGTACTATACAATTTACTGAGCACCAACAGACACTGACAACAACAGACAGTAAATACTGAGCATCATAGTATACACCAAGTAGTTTATATAGTGTTTACCGAGGATCATAGAAAATGGCATAGTAATCTGAAATGGCACATTCTTCTATGCAAACGGTTACAACAGATCATAAAATGGTTTACCAAGATCGAAGAGCATTTACTGTAAAAGATACTTATTAAATGTAATGTATATCTTATTGTAATAGTTGAATTAGGATAGTCTATATCGTAGATCTTAGGGTTATGACTATGTCTTGTAACCTAATTTTTGTTAAAGCGGCAAAAATAGAACACTATATATTTTGTATGTTCGGATCATTTTTGGGGAAGAAATGATATATATGAATCACAAAGCACTTGAAGCCATTGCCTAACTTCAAGTCAATCAGTTAACAGAGAAGAACAAAATATAGAGGTTATCAGATTGAGCAGAATTAGAGAAGGCTACCAAGCAGAATAGAGAAGAGATTCATCACAGTTTAGGTGATATTTTATGAGCACTTATAGATCTGTTTCAAACAATTGAGTTGTCAACTAGAAGATAATTGCCTATTACTTTCTGACAATTGTAATAGAGTTTTGGATAAAATCTCTTAACAGAGTAGACTCAACAGTCTTATGTAAATCTCTTAACTAAGTGCAGACTTCATTAGTGTTGTTAAAATCCTATAACTAGGTAGATCTAGCTAATCTAATATGTTACTCCTAACAGGGTAAGATCACCAGAAGTGATCAAAACTTGTAGCCTTAACAGACAAACATTTTCTATCTACAGTAGTGAAGAATTTGTGGGTGTCATCCCCACCGTAGTTTTTACCTTCTAACAAGGGTTTTTGCATTACCAAAATACTTGTGTTATGTGATTCTCATATTGATTTCATATTGGTTACTTTCATAAGTTAACTAGATGATTGATTCATGCAATTAGATTCAAGTTATTTTGGTCATTTATTACTGTTTACAGTTTTATATCAGAAAGGTTTACAAGTAAAATTTTCAAAGGCATTGATTCACCCCTCCCCTCTCAGTACCTATCTCTCCTAATTCCAACAATTGGTATCAAAGCTTAGTTCTCTTGTTGAACAGTCTAACCACTAAAGGGTAAAGATCTAAGACATGGAGAGATATAAGCTTGACAAGACTATTGAGAATTAGAAGATATAGATGCAGATGTCTATGGAACAATATAAACAAGCTAAGGAAGAATTGAAGAAATTATTGGTTGAAAGGAAGAACCTTGCAATTCTGCAAAATGAAATCGGTTATCATGAAGAACCTATTGATGATATATTTGATCATATTGGATTGAGTTCTGGAAGCATCTCTGATGGATCCGAAAGCATAATCTATGATCTATCTGAAAAGAATCAACATCTATCTGAGCAAGTGAAAGCACTACAAATCGGTCAAGAATCTCAAATGGTAAGAATGGTGGAAATCATGAACAATGCTAGACAAGCTGAACAAGATCGAAATCTGGCTATTGAAGACTGAAGACTGATGACTGAGCAACTTCAAGCAAAAGAAAGTGAATTACAGAGATTCACTGATCATCACTTCCAAGTATCAAATCAAATGATGACTGTTAATCAAGAAGTAAATAGAGTGAATGGAGAATTATCAAGAAGACTTGAAGATGTTGCAACACTTAGAGAAGACAATGAAAAACTGAGAAATGAAATAAAGATACAAAAGCAACATAATGAAATGATGAAGATAGCTAAGGACAGTTCTAAAAAGATTGATGACTTTCTAACCAATCAAAGAAGAATTGGAAGTAGAGCTAGTATAGGCTACACCAGTGAAGGAGAATCATCTCAACAACCTGAAAAAGTCAACAACAATCAAAGTCAGAAACCTAAACTGTTGGCATGTTATCATTGTGGAAAATCAGGACATACATCTAATGTGTGTAGAAGAAAAGCACAAGGTAAACCTCCTATCACTCCTAAATTTAATGGATATTGTTATTACTGTGGTAAGTTTGGACATCCAGCTTATGAATGCAGAGCTAAATAGAATGATATTGCTAACAATACTACTATGGAGAAGATATGCTATACTTGTAATAAGCATGGACACACTGCACGAGAGTGTAAGGCAAAGATGAAGCAAGTATGGACTCCTAAGAAGAAAACATAATGAAAGCTTTATCAACCAAAGAGACAAGGTAACTCATATGTATGGGATTATAATACATGGACTAATTGTGTTGTATGTGATCGGTATGGGCATATTGCAGCAAATTGTTACAGAAAAGGTTGAATTGGACAATCAAGAAGCTGGACAAACAATGGAATGGCCTATATGCACTGTCATAGGGTCGGTCATTTAAGGAAAAACTATAGAGACCGAGCACTAGATGAAAACCATATATTTGAAAGTGGATACAACATTGCAGACTTCACAAAGTTAAGGAACACTATGTGGAAGAAAGCATCTAATGAAAATGCTGAGTCAAGTAACACTGTCGATGAAACCTCATCCACTAGATTGGGTGACATCGGTACCTCCACTTAAGGTGACAAAGGTATGTATGGAACCAACATTTCAAAATGATCACATTTTAAAAACAGTTCCTTATATAAGATGTGCAAAATACCAAATATGCATGAATAAAGATGCACTATGGTTTATGTGTTATGAGCTAACAAATGTCATATAGTCGGTAAAAGAAAGACCAAGAGTTGGTTACCCATCGGTAATCACTATACAAGGTTAACCGACAATAGTGCAAACTGATGAGGAAATCCTATGTTAACCGAGTAGATATAATTGTAGACATCACCGAGTTGACAGTTGTTTCATACCAAAAGTTAGGTCACACATTTAATGTATGAAAGTTTGAGCAAGAATATCAAAAAGTCTATAAATACACATGAAATAGAGTTCATTGTTACATTGCGATTTCGAAGAACAAAGATTTCTTAGAGAAGAGTTCGAGCTAAAAAAAAAATTTAGAAAGATTCAAAGCCACTATAGATCGAACCAACAACATTCTTCAATGACTCTGAGTAAGTTCATTTGCTACTGAACACTTGTTATCTACTGCTTGCCAAAACCCTAGAATCGATTTATGGCATCAACATCATCTGCAAGCAATTCGCAAAACATTGAAGAGGAAGTAGAATTAATTGTTAGGGCAAATTTTACTAAGGAAAAATTTAAACCACCCCAAGGTTGCAGCACAAACAGATGATATGGGCATTTTTTCAAGTATACTGGATAGGGTTTTATTAACAGAAGACGTAAGGGCCTATATTCATTGCAAAATTGGAGAACTAGGTGATTTTGAGACTATTGTTGTTTATCAACAAGTTTGTGGACTGGATGAAAATTAAAATCTGAATATAAGAAGATTGAGGAATCAGGGTTATCTTATTTCACATACTACCTGCAAACATTCAACACAGACTGGATAAGAATCGTGTTGAGCAAATTTCATGATGGTAAATTCTGATTGGACAAACCTATTGAGGTTACAAAGAAAATTATCAGTAGGGTTACTAGGTATCCTACAACCTACAAGGCAAAAGCCTTCTGCAGTTCATCTCGTCCTGACGTAGAAAAGAACACTGGAGCTTAATGGGATGGAAGGGCACTAAAGATTTTGACAATCAAAGACCCAGTAGTCAAATTTGTAGCACATGTAATTGGGTACAAAACATTCCAATCAAGCAGACTCAATAGTGTACCCTGCAACGCGATAGACATGGCATACAAAATTGTGAAGAAAGATCACTAGGTAGATCTTGCTGAAATTTTACTACATCAACTGCAAGAGAATATGAAGAGAATAAGAACAAAGAAGTCTAATACATGTAAGTATAGATCACTGCTTGTCTGTACATTTTTCTATCTACAAAAATATGTACCTGGCATCGATAAAGTAAACTGGCAAATAGACAAACCAATAACTGCAAAAAGTGAAATGGTGAACAGTTTAGGAAAGATTCTGAATATGTAATTTGATGCATACTTCAATGAATTTAAGACCAAAATGCATCAAAGGAGTAGAATTTTGAGGGAATTAGTGGATAAATTTGAAAATGACATATGTTTTGTAGTCAGTAAAGATCATACAATGATAAAGGCTATTGAACCTAGATCAAAATGGCTAGTACCAATGGGATATGAAATGAATTATGATTTCTCCTTGAAATCTATTAATGCACTGCTTGCATTACCGATAGACATCACTGCCACTAGGTTTGGCACATATGAAGAGGCTAAGTCAAGGATCACTATAGACATAAAGATCGGGAAAATGTCTCGAAGGGCAAAGAAAATGAAGAAAGATCTCGTAGAAAAATTTGGAGATATATCAGACTCAACTGAGGAGTCACCAGTTAAAGACACAACCAAAGGTCAGTTATAGTTGGCTGACAAGCCCTATGATAGCGAGGAGACCGAGTCAGACAAAGAAAAAGATCCCACACCCGTTCCTCCTACCAATGATCAACATTAAAAGAAGTTACTAGTACAAAAAGGTATGAAAACAAGGTTGTCAACTGCAGCCTCATCCCCTTCGAAGCAAGAAAAAATAAAAGTTACAAAATTGAGGGCAGCTACACTGACAAGGAAATATGTTAAAAGAAAGAACAAACCTGTAGCTGAGGCACCAAAGAAAAGGAGAAAACTAGTCAGAAGTAAAGAAGATCTTGAGGAGACTGACAATGAAAATAATACTAATCAATTCAAAATGGTTCACAACAAGGTATGCACAATAGATGAAATAATTGAAGACATAATTGAAAATGGAAATCTTGTTGATCTAGGGATAGACAGATTTGACAAAATGTCAACTGAGGATCAAACAAATATAGAACATGCTATCATCCAGATGATGATAAAACTCAAGAAAGTACCAATGGAATTTGCCTGTGCATTACCAAAGGAATTGGATGACAAAATAAATGAGAAATGGGCTATTGCACTAGATACCAAGAAAAGGAAAAGAGAAAGATCATTAGTTAGGGCAGCCCCACATCTAAGCATTGGAGAACTTAAGGAATACATGACTAAGTATCAAGCAAGATTTATGATCAAGAATCGAGCCATGCAAATAATGGATGAAAATGTGGCTGATATGGATATCACAGGTGATTCTCTATGCACATCAATTCTAAAAGCTGAAGAAAAAGATGAGTAGGAAGCATTCCTGAAATTGTCTAAAAAGAGACAAAATTCAAAAGGTAAAGGTATTTGTATTGATGATAACAAAGGAAAGAAGTCAAAGGACACTGGTATATCAGTTACCAAGTTAATTGATATCACCAAACAAAAGGAAGAGATAAGTGTTTCACAGGATGCACCGGATCAAGTAGAGATCCAACTACAGAAGAAAACTGATGATGATGTACTCATTGAGGACATCACAAATGGTGATCTTGATGATAAGGATGATGTAGATGTGAATATTGCACCAAACTGAGATGAAGCACTAAACATTGAAAGTGTATTCACATCTTTATCCGGTGAACTTCCTGTACTTGCAGAGGCAGCTGAAATAATTTCCCAAGTACAACCTGATGACTCACATCCTGAGCACAACAAGGACACAATAGGGACACAAGAACCTAAGCAACCTGTAGATACAAATGAGCCTAACAAAATAGAGGCACTGTCTACAGAAACCAAGGAATTAGAAGAAACCAAGGCAACCGAGGTGAACCCTCCTGACACTACATCTGAAGCTCCCACTCATTCCACTGAGACAATGGCCACCGAGGAGTAGAATAAGGAAGAAACTATGTCAATTGGGAAAGATACTCCAAAGATTGGAGATAAAACTATTGTTGTTATTGAGAAGAAGTCACCTCTTGCACTGAAGAAGAAGAAGAAAGGAAAAGGGTCGGTCACCATTGATGAAGTAATAATTATACCTGAATGTGACGTGAGAACCCTAATGTTAGGATTAACAAGGCAGAAATAATAATTATGTGCAAATATAACTAATATCAGAAAATAATAAACCACACAAAATAGAACACAATGGCACATAGATTTAACGTGGTTCACCCAATCCCTGGGCTACGTCCACCAACAGCAAGTCCAATATTATTATTATCCAGTGATTACAACCTGATTACAATCCGTAATCCCTTACAGCCCAACTCTGCCGCAAGTACTAAAATCATACTTCGTAAAAATCCCTAACCCTAAGCCATATTATACAATATTTTCCCGCTTTAGGGTTAGAATGAGTTATAAGTAGTCGGCCCAAAAAACCGAAAAAAGTAGTCGGCCTCAAAAAAAATTTCCTCTGGGGCTACGCCCCCGAACCCCTGCTCTTGGGGGCTGCCGCCCCCAAACCCCCGCTCGGGGCCCGGCCCGGCCCCGAACCCCGGCGAGGTCGGGAGGAAAAGTGTACAGTACTTTCCTGGATAGTACTTTCCTGATTAGTCACCACAAGCTAACAATCTCCCACTTGGTGACTGATCAGTATCCACACTATACTAAAAACCTCCCACTTGGAGACTGATCCTGTAGCAATACTGCTACCCACATGAGGCTCCCACTGGATTGAACCACCTTGGACTCAGTTGTTCCTTTATTTTGTTCAGTCTAAAAGACCAACTGAAGCTGAACATGAGTTCAACTTCTCCCTTGTTACTACCTTGGTAAACATATCTGCTGGATTATCATCAGTATGAATCTTTTCCAGCCTTAACTGTCCATCATCCAAAACTGATCGAATGAAATGGTACCGCAACTGTATGTGTTTTGTCTTTGAGTGCAAAGCAGAATTCTTTGCAAGATGAATGGCACTTTGGCTATCTGTATGTAGAAAATTATCCTTTTGTGGATGTCCCAATTCTTCCATGAAGAATTGAAGCCATATCATCTCCTTGGCTGCCTCTGTAGCAGCAACATACTCTGCCTCTGTAGTGGATAAAGCAACCACCTTTTGTAGTCGAGAAATCCAACTCACTGTTGTCCCACCAACAGTAAATATATAACCTGTAGTACTCCGCCTGCTATCTATATCTCCTGCCAAATCTGAGTCAACATAGCCTTGTACAGTAGTAGTAGAACCCCCAAAGTGTAAACACTTACTGGATGTGCCCCTCAAATATCTGAGAATCCATTTGACTGCATTCCAATGCTCAATACCAGGGTTACTCATATAACGGCTAATGACTCCCACTGCGTGTGCAATATCTGGCCTAGTACATACCATAGCATACATTAAGCTCCCTACAGCTGAAGCATAAGGTACCTTAGACATTTTAGTCTCTTCTTCTGGTGTCTTGGGACACATATCCTTAGTCAATTTCAAATGACCAGGCAAAGGTGTGCTGACAGCTTTGGCATTTTCCATACAGAAACGTTGCAACACCTTCTCAATATAATCAGCCTGAGATAGAGACAATTTCCTATTTTTTCTATCTCTACAAATTTTCATACCAAGGATTTGTTTTGCTGCCCCCAAATCCTTCATAGCAAAAGATTTTGCTAACTGTTGTTTCAACCCCTTAATGTGATCCATGTTAGACCCAGCTACAAGCATATCATCAACATATAAACATAAAATAATGTAGCTGTCATCATCCAACCTCTTAAAATAAACACAATGGTCAGAATGACACCGACTATATCCATGCCCATTCATAAAAGTGTCAAATTTAATATACCATTGCCGAGGTGCTTGCTTCAAGCCATATAAACTTTTCTGCAATTTGCACACCAAATTCTCCTTACCCTTGACCTCAAATCCTTGTGGCTGAACCATATATATTTCTTCATCCAAATCACCATGAAGAAAGGCTGTTTTAACATCAAGCTGCTCTAAATGCAAATCTTCAGTAGCCACAATACTTAAAACAATACGAATAGAAGTCATTTTAACAACTGGAGAAAATATCTCATCAAAATCAATACCATGTTTCTGTGCAAATCCTTTTACAACTAATCTGGCTTTAAATCTTTTCGTACCTCCATCCTCTTCTTTGATCCTGTAAACCCATTTATTCTGTAAAGCCCTTTTACCTGTAGGTAACTTACATAAATCCCATGTCTGATTTTTCAGCAAAGAGTCCATTTCATCTGTCATTGCAGACTCCCACTGAAGCTTTGTATCCACCTGCACAGCTTCATTATAACATTCAGGTTCACCAGCATCTGTTAACAGAATAGAATACAAAGATGGAGAAAATCTTTCTGGAGGTCTACTTAGCCTTGTTGACCGTCTAACACTCACTGGGGTGTGTGGTATTTGTTGTTGCTGTTGTTGCGGAGCATAAGGAACTACTGGAACATGAACTTGTGGAGTATCATCCAGTACTACATAGTCATTTTCTTTCTTCTCATGCTGCAGCAACAGATCTTTGTACAATACTTTCTCATTGAATATGACATCCCTGCTTCTTACAATTTTATGATTTTCAAAATCCCAAAGCCTATAACCAAATTCATCAATGCCATACCCAACAAATACACATTTCTTTGACTTAGCTTCCAGCTTGGTTCTATTTTCAGAATCTATAAGTGCAAAAGCTTCACAACCAAAGGTTTTGAGAAAAGAATAACTCACCTTCTTACCACTCCATGCTTCCTCTGGAATACCACAGTCCAAAGGAGTAGAGGGGCCTCTATTGATTAAATAAACAGCAGTGTTCACTGCCTCTGCCCACATATTTTTGGGCAGCCTAGCATGCAACCTCATACTCCTGGCACGCTCCATTATTGTCCTGTTCATGCGTTCAGCCACTCCATTTTCTTGTGGAGTCCTTGGTACAGTTTTCTGCCTACGAATACCATTAGAGGAACAATATTCTTCAAATTCTGTGCTGCAATACTCACCACCATTATCAGATCTGAGACATTTTAACTTTTTACCAGTCTCAGTCTCAACCAAGCATTTCCATTTCTTAAAAGTTTGAAATACATCAGATTTCTGTCTAAGGAAATAAATCCATACTTTTCTTGTTGCATCATCTATAAATGTAACATAATACAGAGAGCCACCAAGGGAAGATACCTGAGCTGGTCCCCATACATCTGTATGCACAAGCTCTAATCTCTCATTTTTCTTTTCCTTCCCACTCTTCACAAAACTAACTCTCTTTTGTTTTCCATAAACACAACTTTCACAGAAATCCATATTGACACATTTCAGACCAGGTAAAACTTTCTTTGAATGAAGTAATTTCATACCTTTTTCACTCATGTGCCCGAGTCTGTTGTGCCACAGTGCTGTGTCAAAATCTACAGCAACAGTTTGATGTTCTTCCTGCTCAACTGCAGCCACTGTTCCTGAATATTCATTATCTTCTGAAACAATTAAAGTAGAAGGAACAGTATGACCTGTACAAAGATATAAGGTGCCTACTTTCACACCTTTTGCTACTACTAAGGAACCTTTTGAAACCTTCCAATTTTTATCATTAAAAGTAACTGTGCAACCCTCATCACCCAGTTGCCCTGCTGAAATTAAATTCCTACTCAGCCTTGGAACATGTCTTACCTCTTGTAGTAGCCAATGATTCCCATTCTGTAACTTAATCTTAATTTTTCCCTTTCCAACAATCTGACAGGGTTCATTATCTCCCAAATAAACTAGCCCAAAATCCCCTTGGACATAATCAATAAAATAACTTCTATGGGGTGTAGCATGAAATGAAGCCCCAGAATCTAAAACCCATGAATCATCAATACTTTCTAAGGACAAGAGCAAAGCATCCTCCTCAGATTTGTTACTTACCACATTTGCCTCCTTGTTTCCATCATTTTTGTCTCCTTGATCTTTCTTCCGAGACCAACAATCTTTCTTCTTATGACCTGGTTTTCCACAGTACCAGCAATCATTTGGCCCTTTAGATTCAGACCTCTTTCCCTTTGATTTTCCTCTTGATTTCCCATGATTTCCAGAGTTGTTTCCTCTATCTCTTGTTCTGCCTCTGCTTTCTGTGTTCAATACACTACCCGATGTGGATGCCCCTAAGCTTTTCCTACGAATTTCCTCACTCAATATAACACCAATAACATCATCATACTTTAGGGTATTAGAACCAGAAATAGAATTACTAATAGCCATTACCAAGCCATTCCAGTTTTCTGGCAAAGAACACAAAATCAAGAGAGCCCTAACCTCTTCATCAAAAGTAATTTTAACTGAGGTTAATTGACTTGTAACTGTATTAAACTCATTCAAATGATCAGTAACTGATCCACCTTCTACCATTTTCATATTAAATAAACGCTTCATAAGAAATACCTTGTTTGAAGCTGAAGGCTTTTCATACAACTTCGCTAGGGTTTCCATCAGATCTTTAGCTGTCTTTGCTTCAGTAATATTGAATGCCACCGATTGTGCCAGGCATAGACGAATACTCCCCAGTGCCTTCCTATCCAAAATATCCCAATCCTCCTGAGACATTGATTGCTCTTTCTTGGCTACTCCCTCTAATGGTCGCCATAGATCCTTCTGATAGAGATAATCCTCCATTTGCATCTTCCATAACTGGAAGTTCTGCCCATTAAACTTATCAACCTTCAGCCTACCCTCTTCTACCATTTCTCCCACTTAACTGAGAGACTCTCCCACTAACTCGTGAGACCTGCTTCAGAGAATAGATGAAAGAACGAATGAAATAACCCAGCTCTGATACCACTTGTTAGGATTAACAAGGCAGAAATAACAATTATGTGCAAATATAACTAATATCAGAAAATAATAAACCACACAGAATAGAACACAATGGCACATAGATTTAACGTGGTTCACCCAATCCCTGGGCTACGTCCACCAACAGCAAGTCCAATATTATTATTATCCAGTGATTACAACCTGATTACAATCCGTAATCCCTTACAGCCCAACTCTGCTGCAAGTACTAAAATCATACTTCGTAAAAATCCCTAACCCTAAGCCATATTATACAATATTTTCCCGCTTTAGGGTTAGAATGAGTTATAAGTAGTCGGCCCAAAAAACCGAAAAAAGTAGTCGGCCTCAAAAAAAATTTCCTTGGGGGCTGCGCCCCCGAACCCCTGCTCTTGGGAGCTGCCGCCCCCAAACCCCCACTCGGGGCCCGGCCCGGCCCCGAACCCCGGCGAGGTCGGGAGGAAAAGTGTACAGTACTTTCCTGGATAGTACTTACCTGATTAGTCACCACAAGCTAACACCTAAGCCCCGAGGAATTGAGTAAATATAGAGAACTATGTTCAAGGAAGGCGGCACAAAAAAAGTTGAAGCAAGAGCACAAATGCAAAGAAGTGTTAACTGATGTGAGGGATATTCTACAACAGGTAGTACCTGAGGTAAACATTAATGAGAATACTCCCATCATAGATCAACTTACTACACTCGTCGAGAAGGTCAATGCCCCAGATATTGATGTAGATAAAAGAATTGAAGAAAGGGCAGAATCTAGGATACAGGATAAATTGGCAGAAAGAATTAGCAAAGAAGTAGCCATCAAGAAGGTGAAATTATCTGAGGTAACATCCATCACCCAAATAATCTGTCAATTTCTGATAAAGCTTTGTACTATAGACACCTTCACTATTGAAGTCAGTGAAAAGATAAAAGGATTGGAAGCTGAAATTAAGTACAACAACAACTATAACTGAGCCCCATGCTTTCTCAAAGCATATTCAACGAGTTCAAGAACTCTGATGGTTGATAGCAGATTTAAGGAAACAAGAAGAGCACATCACCGATCAGGTCACAGAGTTACAAACAGAACTCATTCCATACTTGAAATTTTTTGAAGCACATATTGTCAAAGCCAAACAACTAGTTGCAACACCAGAGATTTCAGTGTTAGATAATATCTTTGACATGCATGCACAAGTCGATCTTGAGCATATTGCTCTTACCAACTTGAAAGAGGAGTGGCAAAACCTCTCGGAGTCAATAAAGAAAACCCACCAACACATTTTTGATAAGATGTAAGTATACTGTATTTTTTTGTATTTGGCATTATTATCAAAAAGGGGGAAAAAATGTATATGCCAAATAAGTATGTTTTTGCTATGTATACTACATACTACTGGGAGCATGCACCGAGGGGGAGTACAGTACTTAGTACTTAAAAGAAATTTTTGATGTGGATATGTATATGGCGGAGAAATAAGGTATATATAGAACATTTTGTCTATATACATTTGAAGCTTTGATACTAATGCCAAAGGGGGAGATTGTAAATCTCTATTTGAGCATTCAAGGTTGTCATTAGTATCAAAGGCTATCAAAGAGATCGGTCGGTCAATTATATTGAGTTGGTAGATAATCAAAAACAACACAGACTAGTCGGTAAAGCTTTCACACTGAGTACTATACAGTTTACCAAGCACTAGCAGACATCGACACCAACAGACAATAAACACCAAGCGTCATAGTATACAAAAAGCAGTTTATACAGTGTTTACTGAGGATCACATAAAATGGCATAGTAATCTGAAATGGCACATTCTTCTATGCAAACGGTTACAACAGATCATAAAATGGTTTACCAAGATCAAAGAGCATTTACTGTAAAAGATACTTATTAAATGTAATGTATATCTTATTGTAATAGTTGATCTAGGATATTCTATACCGTAGATCTTAGGGTTATGACTATGTCTTGTAACCTAATTTTTGTTAAAGTGTCAAAAACATAACACTATATATTTTGTATGATCGCATCATTTTTGTGGAAGAACTGATATATATGAATCACAAAGCACTTGAAGCCATTGCCTAACTTCAAGTAAATCAGTTAACAAAGCAGAACAAAATACAGAGGTTATCAAATTGAGCAGAATTAGAGAAGGCTACCAAGCATAACAGAGTAGAGATTCATCATAGTTTAGGTGATATTTTATGAGCACTTATAGATCTGTTTTAGACAATTGAGTTGTCAACTAGTAGATAATTTCCTATTACTTTCTAACAATTGTAATAGAGTTTTAGATAAAATCTCTTAACAGAGTAGACTTAATAGTCTTATGTAAATCTCTTAACTGAGTGCACACTTCATTAGTGTTGTTAAAATCCTATAACTAGGTAGATCTAGCTGATCTAATATGTTACTCCTAACAGGGTAAGATCACCAGAAGTGATCAAAACTTGTAGCCTTAACAAGCAAACCTTTTCTATCTGCAGTAGTGAAGAATTTGTGGGTGTCATCCCCACCGCAGTTTTTACCTTCTAACAAGGGTTTTTGCGTTACCAAAATACTTGTGTTATGTGATTGTCATATTTATTTCATATTGGTTACCTTCATAAGTTAACTAGATGATTGATTCATGCAATTAGATTCAAGTTAGTTTGGTCGGTTATTACTATTTACAGTTTTATATCAGAAAGGTTTACAAGTGAAATTTTTGAAGGCACTGATTCACCCCTCCCCTCTCAGTACCTATCTCTCCTAATTCCAACACTGTTAAGTTCACTCTATTAAGAGATTTAGAAATCTACTACAATGGTTAAATAGTAATAGTTATATATATAAATAGAAACTCTAACTTTCCTGATTCATATCTGTGAAATACTATAAAGATATCACCTCAATGTGATGTGTAAGACCTTCTTTACTA
This sequence comes from Chamaecyparis obtusa, assembly GCA_027943335.1. Taxonomy (NCBI): domain Eukaryota; kingdom Viridiplantae; phylum Streptophyta; class Pinopsida; order Cupressales; family Cupressaceae; genus Chamaecyparis; species Chamaecyparis obtusa. The sequence continues at coordinate 84,294 of BSBK01014616.1, read as the reverse complement.
ATCAGTAGCCTTAGGTCTTATTCTCATAAACTTAATACTTCTGGAAAATCCTTATGTCAAAAACCTATCTGATCTCCTTATGCCCTAAGTACGGCTACTTCTTGATGATACATAATCAAATGACATCCTTACAAAATTTATATCAAACTGACTTGACCTAATTAGGTTTTTACAATATCTTAGAAAACCTAAGATCAATGGTGGAAATAAATAACCTAGATAAAAAATACATAGGAATCATAAACAATTTAATGATTGCGTCCATATTAAATTCTGTCTTGATCTTGGTAAACCATTTTATGATCAGTGTAAACCATTTGCCTTGATATTTGTACCATTCCAAACTACCATGTCATCTCATGTTTAATTTGGTGATCACTGCATTCATCGCTTGATAATTAAATAGATCTTGGTTCATATAAATGCTCAGTGACCATAGTGTTCGGTACTCGGTGATCATCTAGTTTGAAAAGAATGCTCAGTCAAAGTTATACTTAGTTAACTCAGCTATCTTCCTTTTGTTCTTCTCGCTCTATAGAATTTATGTATTGACCGACTATCCTATTTAGTTTCCTTTATCGACTATATGACTGAGTGATACTAATGACAACCATTAATTGTCAAACAGGAGTAACAAAGGAGTAAGAGACAAAGGTAATGTATTTCAGTTGAATCCTACTGAGATGACATGTTTGATTGCTAAAGTTGATGACAATTGATTATGGCACAAAACATTTTGTCACATAAACTTTGATAACACTGTGAAAGAAAGTACCACATTTGCAGTAAGAGATTTGCCTAAAATTGTGAAACCTATTAACATGTTATGCAAGAAATGTGTTATGGAAAAACATAAAAGAAGTTCTTTTCTGAGCAAGAAGTTCACCACAACAACAAAACTAGAGATTGTTCATACAAATCTAATTGATCCCACAAGAACAAGAGGATTCTATGGTGAAAGTTATTTTATGATTCTTGTTGATGATTTTACTAGGATGATGTGGGTAGCATTTCTTAAAGAAAAATCAGAAGCATTTGATAAGTTTAGATTGCTTAAGAACAAAGTTGAGAATGAATCAAGAATGAAGATTAAATGTTTAAGATCTGATAGAGGTGGATAATTTAATTCAAAATAATTTAATACGTTTTGTGAAGTGAATGACATTAAGAGATGATAGCTTTCAGCCCCTAAACACCTGAGCAAAATTGTATTGCTAAAAGAAGAAATAGATCAGTAACTGAAGCAACAAGAGCTATGTTGTTTGAGAATGATGTAGCAAAGATATTTTGGAAATAAGTAATAAAAACAATAGTGTATACAATAAATAGAGTACATATCAAAGAATATATAGACAAGACTCCTTATGAATTATGGTTTGCATATGCACCATTAGTAAAATATTTTAGAATCTTTGGAAGTAAGTGCTACATAAAGAGAGATGATGATATTGGTAAATTTGATCCAAGAAGTGATGAAGGTATGTTTCTTGGTTAGTCATTGAAAATACAATCTTATAGATGTTTTAATAAGAGAACTAAAACTATTGTTGAGAGCGCAAATGTTAAAATTGATGAGAAGTTCAGAATTTAGGAAAGAATACTTGATTATGATTTAGATGAAGAAGCCTATCCTAAAACTAATCAAGAAAATGTTGAATTGTTTTATGAAACTAACAATGATTTCCAGAAGGAGATTCATGATGAAGAACAAAGAGAAGAGCCAAGATCTTAACCTAGAATTGAAGCAAGAGTTGAGATAGTAACACCTAATAAGAATATGATAAGGAATCATCCTACTAATCAGACTATTGGAAGCAAAGACAGAGGAGTTATGACGAGACATAAGGTACAAGAAGAATTATGTTTTATTTATTAAATTGAACCTAAGACTACTAATGAAGCTTGTAAAGATAACAATTGGATTCAATCAATGAAGGAAGAATTAGATCAGATTGAAAAGAATAATACTTGGGAATTAGTTCCTAAACCTAAGGAAAAAAAAATTATAGGAACTAAATGGGTTTTTAGAAACACAATGAATCTACAAGGTAAAGTTGTAAGAAACAAAGCAAGATTGGTATGTAAAGGATACTCATAGCAAGAACACTGTAAGCATATAAATCAATAGTAATTTCTAGAAAACATCATGCAACACTGATTACAAAGAGCATACAAGTGTACCAAAAAACATAATTCACAAGTATACCAATTACACATACGATATAAAAAAAAAGTGTGCTAAATCTTTCTTGTCTATAACTGAAACTTTTTGGTGTAGGAGCACCTAGGCTGACCTCCTAGTGTTGAAATATTTTGGCTTGTAACTAACCTTAACCAAGTCAGTGTGTGTTTATTTTGGACTTCAGAAGGTCTTACAAGTGTGTGACTAGGTGGATTGATAGTTAGTATCAAATCCAACCTAGTTTAGTTAGGTTCCTTTATTGCTAAATTTTGGCTTGCTTAGGGAAATGAGTCTAAATATGTCCTAAACCTTGGCATAGTAAAGAAGATGCCCTATTAGGCTTAAATGAGGTTATTTCTTTGAACTAAATGTGATAGAGGCCCTAGAATATAGGTTACTTCATTATTGCAAAACATGCCAAAAGTTGTCATGACAACAGTTGTAACTTTGTGCAAATGTTGCATGCAACTCGACCACATAGGATTGCCTCCATTCTAGGAGTGGGAAATGAATGCCAAGGCCTAAAAAGATGGAATAAGTATCTTATGATACTGAATGGCTCATATTTTGAGGTAGATGTGTATGTAAGGAAGTTTTTGAATTGAATAGAAGCTCTGCAATTCTAGTTACAAGAGTTACCCGATCATCCTTGTGTGACAGTGTTATCTAATGGATTGAACTCTTAGAATTAGTTTTGGATCTATATTGGTAGGGTAGATATAAGAATTTTTCATTCTTTGTGCATGTACTTTAGAGGTAGTTTAGTGGCATTAATAAATTGTTTTCTAATCAGGGAGTCTACTGTCCAGTATTAGAGTAGATTGTATTTACATGGCTCCCCCGTGAAATCTAACCATGGGATCCTCCTAAAGTTGGATGAATGTTTTAGGGGAGCCAATGTATAGTAGGTATAGAAAGGTAGGATTTTGCAAGAGTCAAGCTTCAAATTTTAAAGTCATGCCCTAGGCGAGACTGGTGTGCCCGGTTAGAGGTGTGATAGTGAAGAAATGAGTGTTTGCATATAGGGGAAAGGAAGACTGTACAAACCAAGCATGGTTCTTGGTAGCACATGAAGTTTTCAATGCATGTTGGTGAGATTGAAGGTTGATCAATCCTTTTGATTGGGTTTCAAGTAAGAAATCAGTAAAGTCCTAGAAATTAGACCCATTAGCCCTATTAGCCCTACTTTGTAGGAAGCCTATGTACGAAGGCCATAGAACCCAAAACCTCCTGAATCTATTGAAATTTCCAAATGGGTACTCAAATGTAAAGTTTTTTCTGTAGGTTATTTGGAGGGATTTAAAAAGAAACTGAGAAAAGACCTTACAAAGGGCTACCAGAAAACTAGGACTAATTAGGCCTCTAAAAGGCTAATCCCTGATTGAAAAGGGATTTGAGTGATGAACTACAACTAATTTAGAACCTAATTGAAGATCAGTGATTAGAGATCACCGAGTTTCTGATTAGATATATAAGATGATTAAATTAGTAATATGTTGTCATTGATGGCAACTAGTTTGACAACACTTATCTTGTAAGTTACTATATTGAAACATCTATAGAAAGGAGAAAAAGAGATAAAGAACATAAATATCTACATGAGGAAGATGTATATGATAGATAAGGATAAGGAATATATTGGGTAACGTATTGATGAGTCTATGACCTTATGTTATTGACTTGATTATGTTGCATTCATCTATGATGAGGAAAAGAGCTGAAAGACACAAGGCAGTGTGCTCGGTTGATGAAGCATTATAGTATACACCGAGAAGTGTAGTGTATATTGAGCATAGTACAAATTGAGCTTGTGCTCATTGATGCATTTCTTTCTTAACCGAACAAAAATAAAGGAACTAAATGATTAGTTTAGCCGATAAGGATTGATGAGTTGGAAAGTACCTCGTGATAAGAGTAAAAGATAAAGTTTGTTACAAAGATCGACGACTAACAAAATATGGTGAAGATCTAAAGGATGGAAACAAAACATGTTATTGATACATCAACCGAGGAAGGTTTAAGCGAAAAAATGGATGAAGGAGGATAAGCGACAAAATCTGATGGATGAGAAGAAAACGGTTTACATGTCTATTTAAGAGACTAGGGTTTCATTATGAAACTTATGCCAAAAGAAGCATACTGTAGAGATATCACGTGAACAAGCTTCATGCATTCCTAATTAGACTGGTTAAGGAGAACCAAATTGTAGAGATTATCGAGTGTCAGAAAGTTATTATCGAGAGACAATAAATCATTGATTATTGTTGAAACATAATTGATATATTGATCAGAGGATTTGAATGAGCATAATATAGATCTGAACATCTGTAATAGAAGTTGTATTGTAATCAAATCACCTACTATTACAGTTTAACCATTGTAATCAAATAAATCTCTTAATCGAGTGGACTTGAAAGTCTTGTAATGTCATTCATAGAATGCACATTTGTTATCCTGTCAACCCCATAGTGAATGATGGTTGGATGATAACTGTTGGTCTAAAATCCTCTAACAAGGTCACACCTTACAGTGTGTTTTGTAACCTTTAATAGGGTTGGGTCTTCACCGACCTCACTTCAGAAGAGTCAATAGTTTTTGGGTTTTCGGTCCCAGGTGGTTTTTCCCTTAACAAGGTTTCCACGTTAAATCTTTTGTGTTATGTGTTCATGGTGGTGATTGTTTGATTGTCATACTTTACATATTGCATATTGGATTTGATCGGTAATCATTATAAGTTATTGACTGGTAACTGGTAAAAGCACAAACAGTATAGTATTTTATGTTATCGAGTTGCAAAAGTTTAAGTAAATTATTTTTGGTTATAAATTTTGATTTGGGACTGTGGATAACTTATTCACCCCCCTCTCAGTTATTCTAACAATTGGTATCAGAGCAGTTTGGTTGCTTGGAACAGAGTTTTAAGAACTTCAGCACAAAGATCTCAAAATGTATAAGAGGGAAGTGCCAAAGCTCAACAAGGATAACTTCACAATATGGAAAAGCTGAATGAAGTTGCATATATTTGGAATTGGGAATTATGCCCTCACTCTAATGGAGAATGGCTACATTGCACCACCCACTGGACCTTTGACCCTTGATCAGTTAAGAGACAAACATGAGTATAATGTCACTATGATGGAAATTGTTGCTGCTCTAACAAATGCCGAATTTGAAGATATCAAAGGATGTACTACTGCTAAAGATATGTGGGATAAACTTGCTCAAGTTTATAGTGGTGATGTAAATGTCAAAAGAGCTAGAGCCGAAAGCTTAAGAAGAAGATTTGATGATATGAAGATGAAAGAAGGTGAAAACATTGTGCAGTACACAAACAGAATAAAGGAGGTAGTTCATGCTATTAGAGCATCAGATGGTGTTATTGATGAAGACACTGTGGTAAGAAAAATTCTAACAACTTTATTGCCTATTTATGCCATCAGAATATCTACAATTCATGAAAATAGGTCAACACCTAACAATATTGTCACTCTTGATAATCTGATTGGAAAGCTAACAACATTTGAACTAAAAAACTATGATAATAGTGTTGTACCGACTGTTGAATATGCTTTTATGACTTCTCTAAAGATTGGTAAGTCTAGTAGTAAACATGATGATAATGATAGAAATACTAATGATGAACTTGATGAGCTTGAAGCTCTTATGGCCAGGAGATTGCCTAAAGGAAAAGGTAGATATAGAGGCAAATTACCTTTAGCATGCTTTAACTATAAAGAAGTTGTTCATATTGCTGCTAGATGTCCAAAAAGGAAGGAAGATGAAAGAAACAAGGACCAATCTGGTGAAGGAAGCTATGGGAGAAGAAACAACAGAATCTACCGACACTGCAACAGAGACAAGCGAGACAATAATGAAAAAGGAAATAAGGTATGTTACATTGCAGAAGAAAATGAATCAGAATTTGATTCAGATGATGATGTAGAGGTAGTATTTGTTGCTATGAAGGATGATTCTTAGGAAGAAGAAAAGCATGTAGAAACAACACTGATTTCTAAAGTTAATAAAAATGATACATGGATGATAGATAGTGGATGTACACATCACATGACTAGTGATGATGATAAATTTGATCATCTTGAGCAATATAATGGAGGATCTATTAAGATGGGTAATGATACACCCTGTATGGTAAGAGGTAAAGGATCCCTGATGATAAATGATAGAATAAAATGTGAAAATGCTTATTGGGTAGAAGGACTGAACTATAATTTTCTAAGTGTGGCTAGATTAGGAGTTAGAATGTTGCTTGCATATGCTGCATAGAAGAAGTTCAAGGTTTATCAAATGGATGTTAAATCAGCTTTTCTGAATGGGATACTTCAAGAAGAAGTCTACATAGAACAACCAGAAGGGTTCATTGATCCAGACAAGAAAGATATGGTATGTAGATTACATAAAGCTTTATATGGTTTGAAGAAAGCACCTAGAGACTAGTATAAAAGGTTTCACACTTATTTGTTAAGTATTAGATTTGTTAGAACTAGTGAGAACAACAATTTGTATATAAAAGGAGATACTAATGATACTATTCTAATTGTTGAAATATTTGTGGATGATATTATCTTTGGAGGTCCAGATCACATATGTGAATCATTTGCTAATGAGATGAGAAAAGAGTTCAAAATGTCTATGTTTGGAGACATTAAGTTCTTTCTAGGACTACAGGTTATTCAACAAACTGATGGGATATTCATCACACAATTCAAATAAATCAAGGAAATACTTATAACATTTGGCATGGAAGATGCTAAACTTGTTGGAACACCGATGGCTACTGGATGTAAACTGACTAAGGAAGATGAATCTACAGAGGTAAACCAAACACTATAACGATTTATGATTGGTAAATTAATGTATGTAGTTCAAACTAGACCAGACATTGCACATGTTGTGGGAATTGTTGCAAGATTTTTTGCAAATCCTAGGGAGTCACACATGGTTGCTATAAAGAGAATCTTAAGATACCTGAAGAAAATAGAGGACTATGGATTATGGTATCCTAAGGAAGGCAAGTTTGAACTCAAAATCTATACCGACGCTGATTGGGTTGGAAATGTGGATGACAGAAAAAGCACCATCGGAGGAGCATTTTTCTTTGGTGAAAGACTTGTTACATGGACAAGTAAGAAGCAGTCTTGAATTTCTCAATCTACAACTGAAGAAAAGTATGTTGTTGCTGCTACAAACTATTCAAATATTGCATATATTAAGCAAGTGTTAGAAGGTATGAATGAGGTAATCACTGAGCCAGTCATTATATATTGTGACAACACTAGTGCAATAAACATTTCAAAGAATCTAGTGATGCACTCTAAAACAAAGCATATATCTATTAAGTATCACTACTTAAGAGAACAAGTACAGGAGAAGAAAGTGAAGCTAGAATTTGTTACATCAAAAGAGCAACTTGCAGACATATTTACAAAGCCTCTACTGAAGGATACATTTGAATACTTGAGGACAAGACTTGGGGTCCGTCCCCTACCTATCAATCACTAATGTGATCTGGATGTTGCATCAGCCTAATCTTATCAGAAGATCGTTCATGTTGATGTAGCATAGTTCACACTTTGGGTCATGTCTAAGGTTGTGAAAGGTTTGAAGAATTGGAACAGATTGGCATAACAGTATATAGAGATACAGAGAATGCACCGAACAACAAAGAATTACATGGCGACTATAGAGTTGTATGTTTATGTGTTTCTTTGGCATTGTTGTCAAAGGGAGAGAGATCTCAATATGAAACAGAGACAAAAGGGAGAGATAAACAATATGGAACTGAGGAGATCTGAACATAAGGGAGAGCATTAAAGATCAGTTACTGAGAATAGAAGAAAGAATCTAAGAGCTGAAAAGATCATATCTGTAGAAGATAGTCTACACTTGAAATATTATTAAGTAACATAGTGATTAAACATATTAAGCTAGGGAGAGCTTGTACGACATTTGTTTATAGAGTTGTAGAATACATGTTTGGTATGTGTATGGTATACTTCATATTGCTTGAGTTTCCATCAATGCCAAAGGGAGAGATTAATGAACTACAAATGATTTAGAACCTAATTGAAGATTAGTGATTAGAGATCACCGAGTTGCTAATTAGATATGTAAGATCATTAAATCAAAATATGTTGTCATTGATGTCAACTAGTTTGACATCACTTATCTTGTAAGTTACTATACCGAAACATCTGTAGAAATGAGAAAAAGAGATGAAGAACAGAAATACCTACATGAGGAAGATGTATATGATAGATGAGGATAAGGAATACATTGGGTAACTTATTAATGAGTCTATGACCTTATGTTATTGACTTGATTATGTTGCATTCATCTATGATGAGGAAAAGAGCTGAAAGACACAAGGCAGTGTGCTCGGTTGATGAAGCATTACAGTATACCAAGAACAGTATAAACCAAGCTTGTGCTCACCGATGCATTTCTTTGTTAACCGAACAAGAACAAAGGAACTAAATGATTAGTTTAGTCGATAAGGATTGATGAGCTGGAAAGTACCTCGTGATAAGAGTAAAAGATAAAGTTTGTTACAAAGATCGACGGCTAACAAAATTTGAAGAAGATCTAAAAGATGGAAACAAAATGTGTTACTGACACATCAGCCAAGGAAGTTTTAAGCGGAAAAATGGACAAAGGAGGATAAGCAGCAAAATTTGATGGATGAAAAGAAAATGGTTTACATGTCTATTTAAGAGACTAGGGTTTCATTATGAAACTGATGTCGGAAGAAGGATACTACACAGATATCATGTGAACAAGCTTCATGCATGTGTGATCAAACTGGTTAAGGAGAAGCAAACTGCAAAGATTACTGAGCGTTAGAAAGCTATTACCGAGAGATAGTAAGTCATTGATTATTGTTGAAACATAATTGATATATTGATTAGAGGATTTGAATGAGCATAATATAGATCTAAACATCTGCAATAGAAGTTGTATTGTAATCAGATCATCTATTGTTATAGTTTAACCATTGTAATCAAATAAATCTCTTAACCAAGTGGACTTGAAAGTCTTGTAATGTCATTCATAGAATGCACATTTGTTATCCTGTCAACCCCATAGTGAATGCTGGTTGGAAGATAAATGTTAGTCTAAAATCCTCTAACAAGGTCACACCTTACAGTGTGTTTTTTAACCTTTAATAGGGTTGGGTCTTCACTGACCTCACTTCAAAAGAGTGAACAATTTTTGGGTTGCCGGTCCCAAGTGGTTTTTCCCTTAATAGGGTTTCCACATTAAATGTTTTTTATTATGTGTTCATTGTGGTGATTGTTTGATTGTCATACTTTACATATTACATATTGGATTTGATCGGTAATAATTATAAGTTATTGGCTGGTAATCAATAAAAGCACAGACAATATAGTATTTTATGGTACCGAGCTGTAGAAGTTTAAGTAAATTGTTTTTGGTTATACATTTTGATTTGGGACTGTGGATCGCTGATTCACCCCCCTCTTAGTTATTCTTACATTGAGATCCATCAAAATGGATTCAAATGGAAAAAAAATTGAATGTTTTCAAGAAGTATGGTGCCCCTCCAACCACTCTGATAGTATGTGAGAGAAAGGAACTTAGAGCCTTCTAGGTGTTTGAAAGAATTGAGACAAAACTAAAAGATAGTTGTCCTTCAAGGCTAAGCACAAGGGTAGGAACTCTTAAGATAGAGTTCAAGGAGTCTTAAGGGAATCACTTAAGACCATTGAGATCCTAGGAGTGAGTAGGATCTAAGAAGATAGGATTAATTGAGTCATATAGGAGTTTGTGTGAGCACCCCTTGGAGAACATCTATCACTTTTCATGTATAATCAATAGCCAACAGGTATATAACCAAAAATATCAACAAATATACAACCAAAACTGCCAACAACCAATTAATACTACCAAGATGTCGGTATGAAGGTTTTGGCATCAATGAAAATAATGCTAGAAATATATCAATATGTCTAATAGAAGTGTCTCACATGACTTGGTAGGTTCAAATAAAATATTCATATATATGGCACAAATTCTAAGAAATAGCCTCTTAGAGTTTGACATTTTTTGAACTTAGGTAACTTAAGGTATAGCACGGTTACAGTATGGCCCTAGATATTTGAAAAAGTTGGAAAATAATATAGGACCATCCCTATCATAAAAATCCCTAACTATATGCATTGACATTATTGGCTCATGCCAATGACAAACAAAATGGAAACTACACTCCTTTGCAACTTTTCATTGAATGTCTCTGACAATTTTTGCACCAATAGGAAAATTGCTTCCCAAAGAAAATGGCTCTGAATATTGAAAATATAAGATAGGTTATTATAAATAGGATATATTTGATTCTATAGGCTCAAAATTAATGTCTTTATGTGTTACTAATTCAAAGTAATAGTCCATCAAAGACTCAAAGTTCAATAGGTTTTGAACTTAGGGCACTTGAGGGATAAAACCACTACAGTATTTCCCTAGACATTTGGGAAAATTGGAAAGAAAAATAAGACCATATATATAGTATAAATGAACCTAATCAAATGTTTTGGCACTAATGGTTGGTTCCTACACTAAACAAAATGAAAATTAGGCTACTTCGCAAGTTTTCATTAATTGTCTTTAATAATTTTCATACCAATAAAAAAAATGTTGCCTTAAGAAAATGAATTTGATTCATAAAACTATAAGATAGGATATTGTATATGGGCCTCACATGACCTTTTAGGTTCAAACGAAACATTTATAAATGTCATAAATTCCAAGCAACAACTTGTCAAATTTTGCTAGTTTTTAAACTTAAAGACCTTAAAGGATAATACCACTATAGTAATGGCCCTGGACATTTGAAAATGTTGGGAAGAAAAAGAGGATCATCATTTCCATAGACCTCCTAACCATATGTATTGTCACTAATTATTCATACCCATAATGAACAAAATAAAAAAAATTCCAAGTTTTGCAAGTTTGCAAGCTGTTTCCAAATTTTGGCAACTTCTTTGCAATTATTTGTACAAATTTTGCAACTTCATGTGACCATTGAAGCATTTATCAACTTTTATAGCTATTGCAACATTTTGCAACCTTTTGAAACTATTTGACAAACTACTTAAGATAACAAATTTGTAATAAATCTAAGATAGCTCTAATGAATTGACATCACTCATAATGAACCTAAGTCAGTCCTAATTAATGTATAGCATGGATCAATATATCTATAGTATGTTTATTCATAGTCTTAGTAAGTGATGTATTTGATTATGTGATGACAATTTATTGAGAGAAAATAAGGTAGAACATGATAATGTATTTGTAGGTATAATATCTCACTTGCATTTAACATTTTTATGTAGAATTAGCCATACTCATTATATTTATGTAAATTGAATCTTAGAAATCGTATTGATAAAAATTTTATATGTTCAAATATGTCAAACATTAGAGGGTGTAGCACATGAAACAAAGTCCAACTCTTGTTACTCTTCATCCATCATTACTAAGAATCTATGTTATAATTAATAATAATATAAAAGTAATCATAACATTTGGTGAACTTTCCCAAGAAAACCAAATTTAACACTTACAATTTACACAGAATGCCAATTTTATAATTTGTAAACTTTCTATTAACGTGCAAGATAATTAATCCACAAAATACTCTAGTATTTATAATGTTTAAAACCATTCTAAACCAAATATATATATATTTAAATCTAAAGTTAGAAAATAGGAATACATCCACACAACAATCAAATTAGATCAAATGTCAACTTTTATATGTCAAACTATAGAATAATAATATATATATACTTATATATACAAAAAAATGCCATTTATGCCAAATTAATAAAAGTTTTAGGAAAATATGGAATATTCCATCTTGATATCTGTATATGATAAAAATTCCAAATGACTACGTGTATCAGTCCTCGAATAGCCACAACTAAAACTATATGTCTCTATCAAATCCTACAGCTATGGTGGATCATTGAAATTAAGCCTCTTTGAAGTAATACATGGCCTTGAAGATGGCTGCACAAGAATAATCCCAACACTAGATTATTTTTCTTATGTCAACAATAGCTTACAAATGTAAAATTAACATCAACATAACTATATTGAACTATAATTTCTCTAAAATTGAATTATTTATTACCTCATGCCTTTTCTTTTTGGTTGAGTGACATTTTTCAAATGATGGTTTCCTCTGATGATTAGGATTCCTACCATATGTGATGGGGTAGAGGAATTTGTCATGGCCAAATCATGAAAAGGGATATAACATGTAAAATACAATTGATACAAGATAATATATTACTAGTTTTTATAAAGAAACATAAACTAAACATATATCTACTTTCATCTATATATATATATATATATATATATATATATATAAAATAAGAACATACTTGATCCTTTGGTGGTTCTTCTGTTGTCCTTTCAATTTCCTACATTGAAGTTGAAAACATCAATTCTGTAAATACTCTTGGTTGTTGTATATAGAACACAAAAATATAAAACTACCAATCTAGATGTACGTGTATGATCAAATATATAGTTGAGTAAGATCAATACCTAAATGGTGCTACAATAACTCATATAAAGTCTTTAAACACTCATTTCAACTAAAACTATTTTAAATTACCTTTCCTCGATCACTTGAACTCAAGGAAGAGGTCATCCTAGGTTGCATCTCAACCACACTTGGTGTACCCTACAAGAGTAAGATAGGATCAACCTATAACATGTGAAAATATAGTTTAAATAATCACACTTAAAATGATATGTATATTCAATAAGAATTATAAGTTTGCATTTGTGAAAAAAAATAATATCATATAGCTCTCTAGGCCAAATGAAATGGTCATAAGGATAACATCATAGACCTATTATATCTAGTCCATTGTCATCACATGTTAAACTATAAATAAATATATTTTAGGAAGTTACAAGTTTTACCTTTGATGAAGATGCCTCTGGGAAAGTTGTTGAAGGAATGGTATATGATGTACTACCCTCCATTGCTACATCCTGAATGCATAATGTTGTATCAAATTTTACTTTTATCTATAATTAAAAAGCTACTTACACTTAAAACTAAATATTTGATAAATAAAATATCATAAAATAAATTCAACATACCTGTGTGTAAAACCCATAGAACACACGATTAATCAAGTCAGCATACAAAAACACCTAATCTAATGTGGACCATACACATGGACCTAAATAATCCCATAAAATCTCAAATCACAATGGTCATGAACTATTGGAATGGAAAGATAAGGGACTAAGAGGGGAGGGTTGAATCAGTACCCTCAAAAACTTTTAACTGAATACTCAATCTGCGAATAGTAGATAACTAATCTATCCAACCGAATCCATTGCTTGCAACATTCCTTAAATTGACTTGTAAATGTAAAGTGCATGAAAACAAATAATAATTCAATCACATAACACAAGAAATTTTGGTTACGCAGAAACCCTTGTTAGAAGGTAAAAACTACAGTGGAGATGACACCCACAAATTCTTCACTACTGTAGATAATAAAGTGTGTCGGTTAAGGCTACAAGTTGTGATCACTTTTGGTGATCTTACCATATTAGGAGTAACAATTAGATCGACTAGATCTACTTGGTAAAAGGATTTAAACAACAATGCTTGAGTGTGTACTCGGTTAAGAGATTTACAATCAAATTGTTAAGTCTACTCTATTAAGAGATTTTGCTAATTCTGTTACAATGATTAGAAGATAATAGAAAGTATGTTTAAATGACAACTATACTTTGTCTAAATCAGATCTATGATATATTGAATAAATATCACCACAATGTGTAGTAGTCTATCCCATGTTCTTCTCGGTAACCTTGACTATTTCTAAATAAATTGAATTATATCTCTGATTACTGCTCAAACCATGTCTGAAATCTGATGCCTTGAAGGTGCCTATTGCTTCAAGATCTCCTTCTTCTCATCTTTCTAATCCATATGTCAAAATGCCTTGAATTACAAATATATAGCATATTGCTATGATTTCCATGACTTCAATGACCTAATTAGGTTTACATCTTCTTACGAAAAACCTAAGATCTACGGTATACAAAATTAACCTAGATCTGACTATAACAGAGGGATCATCGTTAAATTTAGTGATTACATCTACAATAAAAGATCCTCAATCTTGGTAAAATATTTTATGAATATGTTGTAACTGTTTACATAGATAATTGTGCCATAATAGATTACTATGACATTTCTTGGATTGCTCGGTAAACACAAAAAATTCTACTTAGTGAATATACTAGTGTTCAGTGTCTAGTATGCTTGGTGTTTACTAACACTTGGTGCTTAGTATACTCTGATGCTCGGTAAAACTGCTCCAGTGCCTGTTTAAACCTGTTTCCATTTAGCTCTCGATACTTCCTTATGAATACTTGGTATGAAAGCTTGTTTGTTTAACTGACTAGCATAATGTAGCTTGAAGTTCTTCCTTTTACCGACTAATCCACTTTGATACTAATGACAACATATAATTCTCAAATAGAGATAACAATCTCCCCCTTTGGCATTAGTATGAAAACTTGTAATTTATATACACTGATATATCTTTCACTATCCTTACTTCATATATACATTCAAAAATTTACATAACTCCTCAAAATTTGGATAACTCCCCCTTGGTGCATGCTCTCAGTATGTATGTAGCACACTTAGCATATAATTATATAATTTGACATATACATTATGTTTCCCCCTTTTTTAGATTAATGCCAAACTCAAAAATATGTACTTACATCTTGTAAAAAATGTGTTGATGGGTTTTCTTCAGATAATCTAAGAGGTTTTCTCTTTCCTCTTTCAAGTTGGTGAGAGAAATATGATAAAGACCAACTTATGCATGCATGCCAAATATGTTCTCCAACAAAAATTTTTGGTGTTGCAACTAAAGCTTTTGCTTTGACAATATGTCACTCAACTATCTTCAAGTGGGGAAGTAATGCTACCTATATCTCGGTGACCTGGTCACTTATTTTATCCTCTTGCTTCCTCAACTCTTCTCTTAACCACCTGAGTTCTTGAACTTTAAGTATATGCTTATAAAAATCATCCAGCTTGGTTAATGAGGCATGTGCACTAGCTTGGAATTCTGTATCCATCTTTTTAATCTTTTCGCTAATGTTAGCATTGAAACTCTCCATAGAGAAAAGCTTAACTCATATTTGAATTATGTTCTTAGTGATAGATTGAACATCAATGATCACCTCATAAAGTTTTACCTTATTTATTGCCACTTCCTGGCTGATCTTTTCTACCAATTTGTCATGTATCTTTGACTCTGCCCTTTCCTCGAGTCTCTTTTCTGCATCAACGTCTCGGGCATTTATTTCTTTTACAAGAGTGGTAAGCTGGTCCATTAGCAGTGTGTCTTCAGTTATTTGGACCTCAGGTACAACCTATTTTAAGATATCTCTTACATCTTCAAGAATCCACTTTCTCTTGCACTCTTTCCTCAGCTTCTCCTGAGCTTCCTTCCTTGTGCATAGTTCCCCATATTTTCTCAACTCCTTGGGGTCTAAGGTCCTTGGGTCATAGTCAGGTATTTCAATGACTTCATCTAGTGTGATCGACCCTTTACCATGCTTTTTCTTTTTCTTTTTAGGCTCTTGTGGTGAACTCTTAACAAAAGGAATAATATCCTTTACCTCAACCCTTAATGTTTCTTACTCGGTAGACACATTATCTTCCTTTTTCTACTCCTCAGTAACATGTGTGTCAGTTGATACAGAGGGAGCTTCGGATGTAGTGTCTAGTGGTGTGGTCTTAGTAAGCTTAGGGTCACTTTGGCCCGGTGTTTGTGCCTCTATATACTTAGGCTCTTTTGTTTTTCCAAGTGTGCTTGTCCCTTGATCCCCTGATGTATCCTTTGGTTTCTCGAGGATTGAGCCTTCGGGTTCTTCCTTAGAAATTATTTCTACTACTTCCATCAAGATGGAAAGATCACCTGATATAGAGATTATTATTGGCTCGGTAGTGGTTCCCTCTTCTTGTGATTTAGCTTCAGCAATATTGACATCCTTATCATCAACAATGTCATCAGGATCACCATTTGTGATGTCCTCAATAAGTACATCTAGTGCATTATTATCTATCCCTTGGATCTCAACTTGATCTGGTGCATCCTAAGCTAAACTCATTTCCTCAGTTGTATCTATTGTATTGAGTACCTTGGTATCTGATAAGTCAATTCTTTGTTTTGGTGCCAAATCTACATCATCAATATGAATTCCCTTTCCTTTTTGCTTTAGTTTCTTCTCGGGAATAATAGCTAATGCCATCTTTTTTTATTCTTCTCGGGCTTGTATAATTGAAGTCCAGATGAGTTGACTATTCTCATCTATGTCTGCTAGATTTTCATCAATTATCTACAGTGACTAGTTCTTTACTCAAAATCTCTCGGAACACTTATTCATTAATTCCTCAATTTTAGGAATTGTCAATGTTGGCATTGCCAAAACTACGGATCGTTCCCTCACTCTCTTCTTAGCATTCAAGGTATAGGACCACTTCTATGAAATTCTTTCTTCTAATGCCTTGGCTAAGTATTTGGCAAAATCAGTCAATAATTTTTTGAATCTAATCATCATCTGTATGATTGCCTCTTCAATTTTATTATGATCCTCGATTGACAAGTGCTCAAACTGACTAATTTTAGCATCACTTAATCCTCCATTTTCAATTATCTCTTCAACTACCTCATCAGTTGACTGACTCTTATTTACAACAACTTTGAACTGATCATTATCATCTTCATCATCATCTAAATCATCTTTTCCGCTAATTAGCTTTCTTCTTTTCTTTGGGGCCTCTGTAGTAGATTTAGTACCTCTTCTCTTATAGGTTTTTATCGGTGTAGTTGTTTTTGGCCTTGATATTTTTACAACTCCTTTCTTTAGTGGAGGTGAAGTTGTAGTTGTTGACCATGTATTCTCCCTTCTCTGCACTTCTAACTAATTCTTCTCTTGAGTGGGGGAAGGAGAAACCGGTGTAGAATCTACTTCTTTGCCTGGCTCGGTTTCCTCACTGTCATGTGGTTTGTCAGTAAGAAGTAACTAACCTTAAGTTGCTACCTCAACCATTGTATTGTTAGATGATCCAGCCTCATCACCAAATTTCTTTTCTAAATTTTTCATCATTTTCTTAGACTTCTTATTTATTTTACTGATAACGAAGCCTTTTTTAATGCTTGTCTTGGCCTCTTCATAGGTTCCAAACCTTTCTTCATTAACATCCTTAGGTACATCCAACAAAGATTTTATTGATTTGGAAGAAAAATTAATGTCCTAGGCTCCACAACCTTAATCAATGTGTGGTCGGTGTCAACTAGAAAACATATATCATGCTCATACTCTTCAACTAATTTCCTTGTAATTTTGCTATGAGAATTCATTCTTCTCTTGAATTGCTCAAAATAATTGTCTAGAATACTGTTAAGATTATTTCCCAAGCCCTTAATCAAATATAAAATTTGAACTATGACTGGCTTGTCAGTTGACCACTCTATATTATCGACCGATGGGAAAAATCTTTGCACATAAAAGAATATGCAAACTAGAACGGATCCAAACCTACATGTATTAGACTTTTCCATTCCAATTGTCTTCATGTTCTCTTCAATCTGCTTCAATAGAAGCTCAGTGAGGTCTAACTAAAAACCTTTCTTGACCATTTTGTAGGCTATGTCAATAGCTCCACATGGCACTCTATTCAGTCTGCTTGACTGATAAATCTTATAACCCATGACATGAGCTGAAAGTTTTACATTAGGGTCTTTAATTGTGTTTATCTTCATATCTCAACCATCCCACTCGACTCTCATGATCTTTTCAATATCTATCATCGGTGCACTGCGAATTGCTTTAGTCTTGTCGATGGTAGGATACCCGATGACAACATGAATCATGTTCTTAGTTATTTTGATGGGCTCATCCAACCAAAAATTTCCATCATGGAACCAACTAAGAACAACCCTAATCCATTTTCTCTTGAATTCTTTCAAAAAAATTAGGGCATTCACCAGACCTATTACTTCCAGTTGCTTGTAATCGGATTTCAGTTTTCCATCTTCTCCACATAGCTTCTAATAAGCTGCATACATATCAAAATCTCCAATTTATCCTATCTTGTAGTGAATTTATGATAGTACATCCTCAACCAGTAGAACCCTAGGGGTATGCTTGAGAAAGCACCCGTTTGATCAATTTATGATGCAACTTCGGGATGAAGTTTGAATCGGGGTTCATTACATGTTGTAGACACAATAAGGTTGACTTCTTCCTCCTCTGCAAACTTAGACTTGTTCATCTTTGATGTGAATGCCATTATTTCATAAAATAGGGTTTTGGTAAGTATGAAACTGCTCAGTAATAATAATACTTACATGAAAATGTCGATGAAATCACTTGAAAGGCTTTGATACTACGCTCAAATACTCTAAAAATTGTTTTCACAAAATCGCTCTAGAAACTCTTCGCTCTTCGTAAATGCTAGTGAAAATGAACTAAGTTCATCGCATATTTATAACCTTTTCTAATTCCCACTCAAACCTTTTGTAATAAATTCTTGAACTACTCATAGCTCAGCTATAATTGTCAAACTCAGTGAGTACCACAAAATACCAATAGGTCAGTTAACATATAACCTTTTCACTCAGTTAATACTGATACTTGGTTAACCTTGCATAGTAGTCATCGACATCTAACTTCTTACTCAGTCTAGCATATACTGATTGTAAACTTTGTAAAGCCCAAAACTTATAAAACCATAATGCATCTCAATTCATATAGATTTGGTGTGTGCACATCTAATATAAGGAATTGTACATCAACTTGAATTATCAGTTCCATACATACCTTTTTCAGCTTAGGTAGAGGTGTCGATGTCACCCAATCCAATGAACAAGATTTCACCGACTACATTGCTTGACTCAACATTATCATTTGATGCCTTTCTCCACATAGTGTTTCTTATTCTCATGATATCTGCAATTTTATTTCCATTCTCAAAAATATATGTTTCTAGTGCTCAGTCTCTACAATCTTTACTTAGGTGACCAACTTTGTGACAATGTAAACATGCCATACCAGTTCTTGTCCAGCTTCGAGATTTTCTAACCCATCTTTTCCTCATGCAATTAGTTTTAGTATGTCCATACCTTACACATACTATGTAGTTAACCCATGTGTTATAATACCAAGTGTAACCATTACCTTTTCTTCTTAGTTGATAGGTTTTATTCTATACTTTCAGTGTCCAAAATGGCTTCATCCTTGTTATGCATTCTTGTGAGGTGTGTCCATGCATGTTTCAAGTGTGACAATGTTTCTCTATGTAAGATTTGTTAGGAGTCCTATTCAACATAGATCTACATTCATATGCTTGATGTCCAAACTTGTTACAATTATAACAGTGACCATTGAACTTAGGAGTGGTTTTAGGTTTACCTTGTGCTCTACTCTTGAAAACATTTGAAATGCGGCTCGATTTACCATAGTGATAGCATGTTAGTGTCTTAGGTCTTTGATTCTAGTTCTTATTCATCCGTTCAGCTTTCTTAGATAATTCTCCTTGCTCGGTAAAGCCTAATCTAGTAGTACTTCCAAGTCCTCTTTGACTAATCAGAAAATCATCAATTTTCTTAGAACTATCTTCAGCCTTTTTCATCATCTCATTGTGTTGTAGCTACATCTTCACTTCATTTCTCAATTTTTCATTTTCTTCCCTAAGTACTCTAATGTCTTCAAGTTTCCTTGATAACTCATTATTTACTCAGTTTTTCTCTTGGCTTACAACAATAATCTGATTGGATATTTCAAAGTAATGCTTGGTAAGTCTCAGTATCTCAGTTTCCTTCACTTGTAGTTGTTTAGTCATTTGTCTTCTATCTTCAACAAGTAAATTTATCTCTTGTTCAGCTTGTCTAGCATTGTTCATCACATCCTTCATTCTTACCATTTGTGTCTCTTGAATGATTTGCAAGGCTTTCACTTGTTTGGTCAAAAAAAGATTTTTATCAGATAAATCAGAAATTGCACTTTCAGAACTATCAAAAATACTGCCTGAACTATATCTGATTGAATCCATTGCTTGAAACATTCATTCAATTGACTTGTAAATGTAAAGTGCATGAAAACAAACAATATTTCAATCAAATAACACAAGATATTTTGGTTATGCAGAAACCCTTGTTATAAGGTAAAAACTGCAGTGGGGATGACACCCTCAAATTCTTCACTACTGTGGATAATAAAGTATGCCAGTTAAGGATACAAGTTATGATCACTTTTGGCAATCATACCCTATTAGGAGTAACAATCAGATAGACTAGATCTACCTAGTTAAAAGATTTAAACAACACTACTTGAGTGTGTACTCGGTTAAGAGATTTAGAATTAGACTGTTAAGTCTACTCTATTAAGAGATTTTTGTTAGAATTTGATATAAATATTTGATTATAATATTATATTTTGATATAAATTTTTAAAAGTATTACAATATAGAGAAAGATATATTCAAAAAAACTTAACTAAGGAGAAGAGAATCAATACTCTCTAAACAACGTCTCCAAATTTGGAGTGCACCAAGATATGGTAGCTTCTTTACCTACACACTCAAATTGTGATTAAACCAACCTGGTCTGATACCATGTTAAAATAATAACAAAATATAGAGGGATAGGAAATTGTTTAATCAATGAGCAAGGAATAAGAAGATTTACCATGAATAATCACAAAACTAGGAGCATTCACCAAAGAGCAAAGCAACAAGGAGACAAAATTTTGAAGGGTGAAAAGCATAAAAAAACCCTCGTGATATAATGAATGTGGCAAAAATGCCTAAGAATGAGAGAGAGAGAGAGAGAGCTTAGCCCATATAATAATAATCAAGAAGAAGAAGTATCTCATATGTGAGAGAAGGAGATCCATCTCTTTTAATAGAGACGTGAGAAAGGAATTACATTGTAACTCCCATTTATATGTATGGCACATTTCACTAGTGTGTGAGACAAGTGTAGGATTCCTCATAAGGAGGAATAGTTATTTTCTTAAGGAATTACAAATATGACATGTCCTCCCACTTGGACTAGAGGATGAATACAATAGGATACCTTGTTTTCTCCTTACATATTTACCAAGGAAAGATTAAATTCTAACAATTTTGCTAATTCTGTTACAATGATTAGAAGATAAAAGAAAGTATCTATAAATGACAACTATACTCTGTCTAAATCAGATCTATGATATACTGAATAAATATCACTTCATTGTGTAGTAGCTTGTCCTTTGTTCTACTCGGTAGCCTTGACTGTTTCTGAATAAACTAAATTATATCTCTGATTACTACTCAAACCATGTTTGAAATATGATGTCTTGAAGGTGGCTATTGCTTCAAGATCTCCTTCTTCTCATCTTTCTAATTCATATGTCAAAATGACATGAATTACAAATATATACCATACTGCTATGATTTCCATGACTGCCATGACCTAATTAGGTTTACATCTTCTTAGGAAAAACCTAAGATCTACGGTATACAAAATTAACCTAGATCTGACTATAACATAGGGATCATCATTACATTTAATGATTATATCTACAATAAATGATCCTTGATCTTGGTAAAAATATTTAAGAATCTGTTGTAACCATTTACATAGATAAATGTGCCATAACAAATTACTATGTCATTTCCTAGATTGCTCAGTAAACACAGCTAATTCTGCTTGGTGAATATACTAGTGTTTGGTGTCTAGTGTTCTCAGTGTTTACTGATGCTCAGTGCTCAGTATACTCTGATGCTTTGTAAAACTACTCTGGTGCCCGATTAAACCTATTTCCATTTAGCTTTCGGTACTAGCATAATGTATCTTGAAGTTCTTCCTTTTACCCACTAATCATCAAAGATAACTAACTGATCCACTTTGATACTAATGACAACATCTAGTGCTCAAATAGAGATAACAATGAACATAGGAGGTCAAACAATCTACATGTGCATTAGCATCTCTTTCAAATTATAGATAGTAACAACTAAAGCACATGCCACCTGAGATAGGTGGGCTATGGGTAGATGATCTAGTGGCTACACTATCACCTACACCATGAGGTTGGTTTAAATATGTGGCATGTTGAATGATAGTGTTAGTTTATGTGGAAACTTCTTGAAGAGTCTATACATCCATATAATCGTTTAGGACTACTAGTTTCACTACTGGTGATACTTGATTTTAGAAATTTTATTCTATCAAGTTTCTAGTCTATCTTGGCAAAACTCTCCACCTTTACCCTAAAGATTTGTCATGTCAAAGTAATTGGGAGCTTTATTGAGGAGAAACATGCAATATAGTATTCTCAAAAATTATAAAGGCACCGCATAATTATTACAAGGTGGTTGGTCAAAGACCATCCACCACCTATCATAGAAATTAGTTTTGATACCTTTTTCAGAACACCTATGTATAATAAACCTCGTACAGTGCATTAGTTTAGGGATGACTGAAGATATTACATATATCTTCTTTTCTTATTTATTTGACTTTCAATTCATCACATGACAAGATATGCACATAATAATCATGACATGAATCTCTATGTGTGTTCCAATTGGTTATTTATTTGGTAACTACATCAACACTTGTTACAATTATATTTGAGGTTGTCGGAATATATGTATGAATGTCATGTTGGGAGGTCTTCGGTCTAGAAACTAGCTCATAAAAAATGGCATTATTTTGTGCTTAATTATTTAATAAATTATTTTGCAAGTTTGGTGGGGGATTTCTCCTAGGAGTTAGAGAGTTGGCACCCAATTAAGGGTCTTTTTCAAAGTTATTAGGGGGGGAATTTTGTTCATACCCAAAGTTTGGAGGATCTAGTATAACCTTTAAAACACTAAATGAAATACAATAATATAACAATCAAATTGTAATATAAACTATTAAACTTCATTACAAAATAAAGGTATATCCCTTTGACATCATGGCATAGTTATTTGGTTGATAGTAGGAAAAATACAATTGGATTATTCTTTTCTTTTTCAAAAACTTGGAAGTCGCTATCATGAATGTTGAGGGTAAAATGACTTGGTCATTTCTAAAAAAAATTATAATCAGAAAAATGTGAGAGTATTATTTTATATTTTTTAAATATGATCATGTTTTTTTATAAGTTTAACATGATTGAGTCTTTAATTTTAAAAAATTGTATGTGTTAATGTTTGGATTTTCCAAGACTTAACATATTCGGATTATTTAAATTTTGCACAAAAGGAATCAACATCCAAGCTAAAGTTAGTAGATTTGGAGATATGTGAGTAGACAAAGAGATTTAGCTTCTCTACTCAAGGGGTTGACAAAAAGATACATCATTGGGAATAGTGCATTTGTTTATTTTTGGTGCTACAAGGTAATTTTTTTACATAGTTGTATTCAAAATATTTGAGTTTATATGTTGAAATTCAAAGTGCTTGTTGAAAGACAAATTAAAAACAAAATTAAGTGTTCAAAAATGACTAAAGGTTGTCAATTGTGATCCATAGAATTTGAGAATGATATTAAACTTGATATGTTTTCCAAAAAAAAATCAATACAATAGAATGTTGGAATAAGAAAATCATAGAGAAGATAATTATGGAGAAATCATTAGTATGCTCTTAGGTGTAGGGATGGGAAAAGAATTTTGGGTCGAGGTTGTCAGCACAAGTATATTTAATCAAGTTGTGTCCATCTTCTAGTTGCAATTTGAACTTAAGAAAATAATAAGGGAAGAAAAATTCTTACACTCACTTGTGAGTTTTTGGTTGTGAAACTTTTGCTCAAAGTCCCTGGAAAAAAGAACGAAACTGGCTATAAAGCCACAAAGGTAAATTTTGGTTATATATGATGATGATAAATTTTCCAAATCCAACATGAATTAGATAACTAATAGAAGAGAAGTGATTTTTTTAATGTAATTGTCTAACCAAAAATTATATTAACCAACTCTAATAAAAAGTACATATTAAAGGACTGGGAGGAAAGCAAAAAAAAATTCAACTCCCAATCACCAAAATGAGTTTAATGAGGAAAAACCCTAATAAATAAAATTTTAGATGGCCATGGTACAAAAACAACACATAAAATAGAAATATCAAATAGAAAACCCCTCAAGCGGCTAGAGAAGTGGCAGATGGAAGCGGGGGGTCTAGATGAGATTTCTTTTCTCCCTAGCTTGAAACCTAAGTGGGCTCTGGGTCTAGAAGTGTCCAACCATCAACATTTTTGTCATCCTCTTTTTCTTTCTTCCTTGGAGAGATAGATAGGGCTAGCCATGGGAAATCCTTTCCAGAAGAGGGCCATCCTAAACCTTCACCAGTTGGCCAACCAATGGTGGGAACTGGTGGCCAAGTGGGAGTTGTTGGAGCTCACCTACAAAAGGAAGAACCTCAAAGAGGAGGACGCACAATAGAACCTTATGGAGAATAATGGCTAGAGGGAGACTAGTGACGAGGAGGCCAAGAAAAATAACTAATCTACCTACTAGAGCCACTTCTGCCTCGACACCACCCATAGGAGATGGAAGGAGTGCCTGAAGTGGAGGCATCTGGAGGAACTCTAGCCACATTGCAAGGAGAATTTCTATAGTGTTGAAGAAGCTCTTGCAAATGAGAAACTTCAAGTTCAACTTTGTGTTCTTCCACTTGAATTTGAAGCATTTTATTTTTGCAAATAATAGCTTTAGCAAATAAAGACACTTTAGTATCAATTAAATTATTAGAAAATAGCACAAAATTTTATTCTTTCCAAATAGTAAATACAATCTCCATTCTTAAAGTGTTCCATATCTGCAGGAATGTAAATAGATATGAAGGATTGTCTCCCAAAAGGATCATTGGCTAGGTAAACATGGAAATAAAAAGGAGAGAAAAAACTATGAATCCAAACCTAATAATTTTGAGCCCTATGGAAAAAATAGAAAATAGGAAGAAAATATTCAAGCTGGCAACAAAAAGGGAAGCAAAGATCTAGAATACCCAAATGATGGAGCTGCAAACCCAAAGGTAACCCTTGAAATAGAAGACACCAATTAAAATGTGCAATTTTGGGCTCTGTAATGCTAGACCAAACAATAATAAAATACAATCTCCATAAAGAATGTGAGGATTGCACATGCCATCTTTGGCTTAAGATTTTGAACATCTGCAAATGGTGAGAAATCCACTGGTTTCATATCCTTGGATGGTATCTATCAAAAACAATATTTCGATACCATCTCCAGTCTTTCCACCATGGAGAATGACTAGTGATGTCAATTTTGTGCAAATTTTCTAGTGGCAAAAGGGAAACCAATAACTCAAATGTGTCTTGGTCCTGAGTGGTAAGACCAAAATGAGACTGAGAGACCTCTCACTTATGGAGAGACATTGTTCCTCTATAGAAAAGATTATGCAGAGTACGAAGCCCATGTCTGTGAAAACACATAGCATGAAGACGCGGAACTCTAGCCAAGACAAGTGCTTCCATTCTAATTAAAGGTGACCGCCAAAGATTTTGTTGATTAAATGAGAGGCCATATTTAAATCCAAATCCATGCCATCTAAGCCAAGGTTTGATATCCTCCTATGCACATCATATGCTCTTTACCATGAATGAACCCTGAATTTTCAATGGCTTTGATGCAGGAGCATCCTGGGTGTAAGAGCAATCTTGCATCACCCAAAAATATTTCTATTTTTGTTTTCAATAAGGGCTATTTTGTGCAGAGCTGTTATTTATGGAAAGTTACTATTTTTGGTAATTTTTGTATGTGCTCAGAATGATCTGATTTCTTTCTTGGAGGTTCATTTTGGTCATATAAGTCTGCCATTAAAGTTTCATTGCCAGATCAAGTGTATATTGGAAGATATTGAAGATTTTCGGTATTGGCAGCAGGGTACAGAAACTTTGAACTCAGTTTTGAAGGCTTTAGAGGCCCCGGATGAGGTCGAAAATTTGGGTGACGAGCGCTTGCGCCGGTCAAGCCTGTAGAGCGCTTCGTGGCATTTCCGAAATGGGGTTATAATAGTCGAGCGGGTCAACTGGTGATGACTTATGGTCTTCGGAAGTTGGGCCACCTGAAATGGCGAAAAATAATTTTCTTCAAAATTTCTGTTCGGGTTTCAAAGGTTATCTTGAGCCGACTATGATGTAATAAAATGTAAAATAAAATAATTCTAAGTTGGTCGGCCTTATTGGCTCAAATTCTGGAACCTTCCCAAGCAGTGGAAAATTGCCTATATAAGGAAGGCTGTATTATTGTCTTAGGCAGTTCAGAATAATTCTGGGTAGTAGATCTGGGTATTGGTTCGAGGCTTTGTCCTAAAGAATATTGTAAGGGAATGCCCATGTGGCTTTGCATATTGTAATTCTGAAAGTTTGTAATTCCACATTTGTGGAGATAATAAGAAGCCAATTTTCTGTTCTTGCATATTATTGTTGTTTCTCTATTTCTGTTATGTGTTTGTGGTATTAAGGGGAGCACCCTTCATCAAGTGGTATCAGAGCAGGAGTTCTTGAGTGTGTAAACAGATCGCCGACTGTGAGGCAGTTTGCACCAGGACCGTGGCTAGGGTTTCAGCGCGCATCGCAAAAATGCCTCCACGAAGAGAACATGGCGGAAGAGCTGGTGCTGTGACACCTGAGGTTAGAGAGCTGCAAAGACAAGTGCGAGCATTGCAAGAAGAGATTCGCAGAGGAATGAATCTTAATGTCAGAGACGAAAGCGAGGATGAAGCCGAAGAAGAATATCAAGAAGGAGAAGTTGAAATTGTGAACCACGAGGAAGAAAGACTTTTTCAGGCAATTTCCAAGATTGGGAAAAGACCTAAGATTGAGGTTCCTACATTTTCTGGAAATCTTAACCCAGAGGAATTGATCGACTGGATCAATGAATGTGAGGAATATTTTGAGTACGAAGATGTTGAGGATCCTGATAGGGTCAAATTTGCGAAGGCCAGACTGAAAGGTCATGCGAAGATCTGGTGGCAAGAAATTCAATTGGAGCGAAATAGAAGAGGGAAAGATAAAATCGAAAGATGGGATCGGATGGTGGATAAATTGAAGCGACAATTCATTCCTGTTGATTATGAGCTTGACCTACTGAAGAAAATGCAGAGTTTGAAGCAAGCAGGAAGATCTGTTCAGGAGTATACAGAGGAGTTCTATCGACTTCTCATCAGAACAGGCCATGCAGAAGCTGATAAGGAGAAAGTTGCCCGATACCTTAATGGGTTAAGGCCAAGCATTCAGGAGGAGCTGAATCTGGTTCGAATGAACAGTATTGAAGAGGCATACCAGTTTGCCCTAAAAGTAGAGGAAAAGCTGAACAAGAAGTTTGAGAGTAGACAAAACGGAAGAGGTCGTGGTGGACGATCTGGTGGACGGTCATATGGTGGCCGAAATGAAGATCCGAAAAAGAAGGATGAGGCCAGTAGCAGTCAGAATCAGCGAGGAAATAATTCTAATCATTTCCAGGATCAGAATAATAGAGATCAGAGAGGAAGAGGAAGAGGACAAGGATCTGGAAGAGGTGGCTTCCGTGGAACATGTTTTCACTGTGGAGAAGAAGGTCATAGGGCATTTGAATGTCCTCAGCGCCAAGGCAGAACAGATAGGAGAAATGAAGGCCAAGCCAGAGTTGCACATGTAGACGAAGATGCCAGATCATCAAATTCTAAAGATGCTGAAAGAGGAGAAATGTTGATTAACAGAAGAGTCCTGTTGAGTGGTGAGAATGAACCTGAGCAAAGAAGGAGTCTGTTTCACACCAGGTGTAAGTGTGAAGGTAAATGTTGTGATGTGATTATTGATAGTGGAAGCACTGACAATTTGGTGTCAGAAGAGATGGTGACAAAGCTGAAGCTCAAGAGACAGAAACACCCACATCCATCTCGGATTGCCTGGGTACAGGATGACCACAAGGTCATGGTCAATGAACAATGCCTGGTGAAGTTCAAGATTGGCAGATACCAAGATGAGGTATTGTGTGATATCATATCTATGGATGCATGTCATATGTTGTTGGGTAGACCATGGCAGTTTGACAGATGTGCTGTACATGATGGTCGTGCGAATACCTATTCCCTGACAAAGGATGGAGTGCGACATAAGCTAAAACCAGAGAAGGTAAAGGCTATTCTTGAATGGCCTACTCCAAGGAATGCTACTGAGGTAAGATCTTTTCATGGTCTAGCTAGCTTTTACAGAAAGTTTATCAGAAATTTTAGCAGTATTTGTGGACCCTTGACTGAAACAATGAGAGGGGATAGAAAAGAATTTAAGTGGACTAATGGGGCAGAAAAGAGTTTTCAATTGTTGAAACAAAAAGTTACAGAACAACCTGTTTTAGCACTTCCAGATTTTAATAAGGTGTTTCAAGTAGATTGTGATGCTAGTGGTACTGCAATAGGAGCTGTTATGAGCCAAGAAGGTAAACCTGTTGCTTATTTCAGTGAGAAGTTAAATGATGCCAAGAGGAAATATTCTGTTTATGATCAAGAATTTTATGCTATAGTTCAGGCATTAAAGAAGTGGAGACATTATCTACTTCCTAAGGAGTTTGTTTTGCATACCGATCATCAAGCTTTGCAATATTTGAATAGTCAAGGAAAATTGAATCAAAAGCATTTGAAATGGGTTGAGTTTTTGCAAAGTTATACATTTGTTTTGAAACACAGAAGTGGAAAGTCTAATAGGGTTGCAGATGCTCTTAGCAGAAGGCAACTATTGCTGACAGAGATGCAGATTGAGGTGGTTGGGTTCAAGAAACTCAAGAATTTGTATCCAGAGGATCCTGATTTTGGTGAAGCTTGGAAGGCTTGTACAGAACCTGTTACTCTAGACAGGACGAAATGGCTGGATTTTATCATCCAAGATGATATGCTATTCAGAGGGAGTCAGTTGTGCATTCCACGAAGTTCTATGAGGGAGAATCTCATCAAGGAGAAGCATAGTGGAGGATTGGCTGGACATTTTGGTCATGATAAAACCCTTGCTTTGGTTGGTGAGAATTATTATTGGCCACAATTGCAGCAAGATGTGAAGAAGTTTGTACAGAGTTGCAGAGTATGTCAGATGGCGAAAGGAGTGAAGCAGAATACAGGGTTGTATCAGCCATTACCTATACCAGAGAAGCCTTGGGAGGATATCAGTATGGACTTTGTTCTTGGTTTACCGAGGACACAGCAGGGACATGATTCAATTTTTGTAGTAGTTGACCGATTTTCAAAGATGACACATTTCATTCCCTGCAAGAAGACTAATGATGCTGTTCATGTAGCAGAATTGTTTTTCAGAGAAGTAGTGAGACTTCATGGTTTGCCAAAGACCATAGTTTCAGATCGGGACACTAAGTTTGTTGGATATTTTTGGCGTACATTGTGGAAGAAGTTGAAGACAGATTTGAAGTTCAGTTCATCGCATCATCCACAGATTGATGGACAGACAGAGGTGGTGAATAGAAGTTTGGGAAATTTGCTGAGATGTTTGGTTGGAGATAAGCCAACAGGATGGGATTTGATTTTACCATAGGCAGAATTTGCATACAATAATTCTGTCAATAGGAGCACTGGTAAATCACCATTCCAGATTGTATATGGAAGTAGTCCAAGAAATGCATCTGAATTGAGAAAGATAGATAAAGGAGAAATAAGTAGTGCTGAAGCTGAGGATTTTGCAGAACACTTGAAGAACATCCATGCGGAGGTGAGGAAGCATATTACCAAGATGAATGCACAGTATAAGGCTAAGGCAGATGAGAAAAGGAGGTATAAGGAATTTCAGGTTGGTGAAGAAGTC
Source organism: Chamaecyparis obtusa (assembly GCA_027943335.1). Lineage (NCBI taxonomy): Eukaryota > Viridiplantae > Streptophyta > Pinopsida > Cupressales > Cupressaceae > Chamaecyparis > Chamaecyparis obtusa. The sequence continues at coordinate 54,222 of BSBK01014616.1, read as the reverse complement.
ATGGTTCATTTGCGAAAGGAGCGGTTTCCAGTTGGTACATATAACAAGCTGAAAATGAAGAAGTTTGGGCCATGTAAGATACTGAAGAAGCATGATTCAGGAAATGCATATGAGGTAGAATTGCCTAGTGAGCTAAATATTTCACCAGTGTTTAACATTTCAGATCTGACAGAGTATCATGAAGGAGGTGTTGAAGATGAGATCACAGCAGCACAGTGGAGTATTCCAGCAACTAGTTCAGACACTAAGGAGATCGAGGATATACTGGACAGTCGTGTTGGCAGAAGCACAAGGAATAGGACATATGAAGAATATTTGGTCAAGTGGAAAGGACGACCTGTTGAAGATTCATCATGGCTAACAAAGGAGGAGGTTAACCGTCTTGGTTTTCCTCTGCACACCTGAGTCGTGACAGGGTCACTTCTCAAATTACCCTGGGTGCCTGATGCAGGAGCATCCTGGGTGTAAGAGCAATCTTGCATCACCCAAAAATATTTCTATTTTTGTATTCAATAAGGGCTATTTTGTGCAGAGCTGTTATTTATGGAAAGTTACTATTTTTGGTAATTTTTGTATGTGCTCAGAATGATCTGATTTCTTTCTTGGAGGTTCATTTTGGTCATATAAGTCTGCCATTAAAGTTTCATTGCCAGATCAAGTGTATATTGGAAGATATTGAAGATTTTCGGTATTGGCAGCAGGGTACAGAAACTTTGAACTCAGTTTTGAAGGCTTTAGAGGCCCCGGATGAGGTCAAAAATTTGGGTGATGGGCGCTTGCGCGGGTTAAGCCTGTAGAGCGCTTCGTGGCGTTTCCGAAATGGTGTTATAATAGCCGAGCGGGTCAACTGGTGATGACTTATGGTCTTCGGAAGTTGGGCCACCTAAAATGGCGAAAAATAATTTTCTTCAAAATTTCTGTTCGGGTTTCAAAGGTTATCTTGAGCCGACTATGATGTAATAAAATGTAAAATAAAATAATTCTAAGTTGGTCGGCCTTATTGGCTAAAATTCTGGAACCTTCCCAGGCGGTGGAAAATTGCCTATATAAGGAAGGCTGTATTATTGTCTTAGGCAGTTCAGAATAATTCTGGGTAGTAGATCTGGGTATTGGTTCGAGGCTTTGTCCTAAAGAATATTGTAAGGGAATGCCCATGTGGCTTTGCATATTATAATTCTGAAAGTTTGTAATTCCACATTTGTGGAGATAATAAGAAGCCAATTTTCTGTTCTTGCATATTGTTGTTGTTTCTCTATTTCTGTTATGTGTTTGTGGTATTAAGGGGAGCACCCTTCATCAGGCTCTCTAATCAGAAGCAAAGTTTGGAAGCCCAAATCTCACCAGGATGGTCGATGAGAAGGGTAGATCTAAAGGAGATATAATGTCTCAAAATGAATTTCCATGCTTCATCTCCTGTGATAGAGTGAAATATCTATTTAACACAAAGAGCTTGACCTTGTGCGTATGTAGAAATGATTCCTAGCCCACCAAAATGTCAATGGAGACAACAATACTCCCAGAAAACATTGTGGAAGCCATGCCTTTGAGAATATGAGGCCCATAAGAAATCTCTCACCCGATTCTCTAGCTTGGCATATGCTACTTTGGAAGGAGACTAGCATGAAGAGTAGTAGACATACGTGGCTCCCGAAATCATGGAACTAACCTAAAATTTGTCTGCCAAAGAGAGAGGTTTGGTAATCTAATATGCCAATTTGGCCTCGAGCTTTGAGAGTACCACATTCCACTGTTCTATAGAAGATTCATGAAAATTAAAATAGATTCCCAACAAGCAGAAAACATGGCCATGTTGAATCCATTTCTAATCATATTGTGAAATCCATTGAGATGGTCGAAGAAAAGACTAACGATAAAAAAGAGTTTTATGCCATTAAATGGATGAACTAGCAGCCGAGAAAAAAGTATCTAGGCAATGAAGGGCTTGCTGCACATTGACCTCATCCTCAGTGAGAGTGAGAAAAGTGTCATCTATAAAATATCTATTAACAAGATACAAGGAGGAGTTGGGTAAAGAAATCCCACAAACTCATCCTGTAGAATAGAAGATACGAGAAAGTGGCCAAAACCCTCAACAATTAAGACATACAAAGGTGCAAGAGGACGTCCTTAATGGATCGATCTATGCAAGGGAAAAGTGGTAGAACGATTTCCATTAATTCTAATGCAGTCATTGGCATCTAAAAAAATATTTTTAATAGAGGAAATAAGGACAAAAACCTAAAGTAGACAACATAGCAAGGATAAAAGGTCATAAAATATGGTCATATGCCTTGGCAAAATCTATATTCAAGAAAATTGCAAGTTGACTAGATTGATGAGCCCATTCCATACCCTCCTAAACAACAATAATATTATCAAGGATGAACTGGGATTAAATAAATCCAGTATGTTTGGGGCAGATTATTTGAGGAAGTAGATGGAAATTTTGTAATGCCAAATCCTTTGCTATTATTTTATATGAAACATTGAGCAAGGTGATGGGGCTCCAATTACAAATATCCTCTGGGTCACCAATTTTAGGTATGAAGTTCATGTTTTCTTTATTTATTTTAATTCCTCAAGTTCCAATTTGTAGAGATTCTAAATAAACTGGTGCAAAGGCACCCACAAAAATATTTAATTCCATTTCTAAGGTTATTTGAATGAAAAATATCATGTAAACATAAAGTGTAAAATTGGTACCAAAGTGCCAAGTGGTCATTTACAACTGATTCAAGAAGTCAAAGAGTCATTGTAACCACCCAAAAGAATTATAAAATGGGCCAAAAAAATGTAATCACTGAGAGAGTCGATAGAGGGAAGTTAAAAGATAGAGGAGAAAGAGTGAAAAAGTGGAAAGAATCGGGTTTTTAGGCCTTCAGCTAGAGAGCCATTAATATATTATGTATTCATTGGATTTGGAGGAAATGTCTGGAATGGAATTGATCAATGATGTATAAGTTTTCATTGAGTCATTTTATCTTTAATGTATTTGTTTTATGCAAATCAGTTCGGTAGCTTCCTCATGAGCTAGTTACTATATGTTTTTTTATTATGGTTTTAGTAAAAGAATTCAAACCATGGAATGGATCAAGTCTTGAGTTTTGTTAATAGTCAACATTAAGAGTCCAATTTGGTTTTCATATTGGGCTTCTTGGATTATTAAAAGTGATACTAACAAGTCCATTTGTTTATGAATCGGGTTACAATAGTCCCAATTTGGGATGATGGAAGCCGTTTATTTAGTAAAGAATAGATTCTAAATCCATTTATTAATTATGGAATGAAATTAAGTTTGAATGCGGTTTTACAAGAATCGTTACGCGAATCTAAAGTTGGTGTCTGAATCATGTAGTGGTTATTGGGAGGTTGGTAAGTTAGTTAATGTCGTGCATGGAGACCAAAGACCACAGTTCGATGACCATGTTGGAAGGAAACCAAAGATCTATTTGCAGTTAGAATGGTCATCCAACGAAGATCATTATATGGTGAGCTCGGTGTTGAAAATGGAGAGAAGGTGGCAGATATGAAATGCACATGCAAGCTCGTGCTTAGCTAGACCCCCAAGCTGATAGAGTCAAGCTCGGTCCATGGAAGACCCGTAGGGCATGTGATGAAGGGTGCTCCCCTTAATACCACAAACATATAACAAAAATAGAGAAACAACAACAATTTGCAAGAACATAAAATGGGCTTCTTATTATCTCCACATATGTGGAATTACAAATTTCATAATTATAATATGCAAAGCCACATGGACATTTTCTCTTACAATATTCTATAGGACAAAGCCTCGAATCATTACCCAGATCTACCCAGAACTACCCTAGACAACACTACGGGTCTTCCTTACATAGGCAATTTTCCACCACCTGATAAGGTTCTAAAAATTTAGCCCTTAAGGCTGACTTCCCTAGAATTATTTTCTTTTTCACGATTATTACATTAGGGTTAGCTCAAAAAAATTACAAAATATGTTTTTAGGTAGCCCAACTTTAGGAGGCCATAACTTTCTAACCATAGCTCTGTTTTTCTATTATAACCACTTTTTGGAAATGGCAAGACTTGATCTATAGTGCCTGACTTGTGCAAGCTCCAGTCAGTTAGGGTTCGATCGTGATTCAGAGCCTCTAAGGCCTTCAAAATTGAGCTCAAAGATTTTGTACCCAAAAACCTCAATAACTTCACTGATACAGATGACATGACAATGAAACTCAACTGGTAGGCTGATATGACTAAGATGAACCTCCACCTATGAAATCAGAACATTCCAAGATCGTATGACCAACTTACTAAAAATATTTTTGGGTGATGCAAGATTGCTCTTACACCCAGGATGCTCTTGAATTAAACACCCAGGGTAATTTGACAAGTGACCCTGTCACGTCTCTGGTGTGCAAAGGAAAACCAAGATGGTTAACCTCCTCCCTTGTCAACCATGATGAATCTTCAACAAGTCATCCTTTCCATTTGACTATATATTCTTCATATGTCATGTTCCTTGTGATTCTGTCAACACGACTATCCAGTATATTATTAATCTCCTGGGTAGCTGAACTAGTTGTTGGAATACTTCACACTGCTTCTATCATCTCATCTTCAACACCCTCTTCACGATACTCTGTCAAATCTAAAATGTTAAATACTGGTGAAATATTTAGCTCAGTATTCAACTTGACCTCATAGGCATTTCCTAAATCATGCTTCTTGAGTATCTTACATGTCTCAAACTTCTTTATTTTCAACTTGTTATATGTACCAACTAGAAATCACTCCTTTCGCAAATGAACCATGACTTCATCTCTAACCTAAAATTCCTTATGCCTCCTTTTCTCATCTACCTTAGCCGTATACTATGCATTCATCTTGGTAATGTGCTTCCTCACTTCCTCATGGATGTTCTTCAAATGTTTTGCAAAACTTTATGATGCAGGGGCATTCTAGAGTACTCTATGAATCTACATGGTGGTGTGTTGTTTTGGTTCAGTGTTACTCGGTTGCATCTTTAACTGGTGGTCTCAATTATTGAAGGAGGCTTGGTTGCTGACGGAACTCGGTGAAACCTCTCATGCTTGGTGAAACTTGTACTTAGTGATACATGTGTTTATTAGTGATGCCTGACATGGTCAGTTGTTTCACTAGTGCTCGATTATTTCTCTAGCACTTGATAGTTCTAGTTTACTAATTGGAGTTCTTGGAGATTTGTTGGCTGACTTGGTGCATTTATTGTTGGTAGCTTTTGTTGTATTCTCCTATGTAGATCTAGAGGCTGACATGGGGAATTAAATGTTTGTAAGGATATTTGAGAGCTAACTATTGTTGCATTTTATATTTGTTTGTAATAGGAGTCGACTTGGCTTAGGAGTTAATTATTTCTTCCAGCCGACTTGTGGCTGAAGATTAGTATTTAAGGAGTGTTTGGGTAGATATTTAGGAAGTGGAAGGTAGTAGAAGGTAGAGATAGAAGATTAGATCTCGATCCTGTGAGGTCTTGAAGGTCAAATTGTTATCGAATAGTTTGTAATAGAAGAGCTAGTGGTTTGCATGCTTAGAGACAAGGAGATTGCTTGGAGGCTTGTGAGCTCAAGTTCAGATCTACCTTAGGGTTTCTATCAATTGTTAATTTTTTTTAGAGGTATACTAGCTAAGAGATTGCATAAATACTTTGATTGTCTTTGGCCCTAACTCAGAAGGCCTTACAGCTGGGCATGTTAATGAAAATTGAGTTGAAAACATTATCTTGTTGTGTAATTCCGCATTGTGGTGGTTGCTTGCTTGTTTGGACTGTCCTTAATTAAATCTTCCTTACCTGTCCTACATCATCTTATCTCCAACCAAACATCTCAGCAAATTCTCCAAACTCCTATTCACCACCTCTATCTATCCTTCAGTCTGTGGATGATGTGATTGTTACAAGTAGTAGTTGTCGTTGCACCAAAAGATCAACCTGTTAATGCTCGATACAACCACTAGACTTATAGAAGACATAGTAGGTAGTTAAGCCATGTCGCAAATCCTGAGGGGAGCACTGACCATTTTTCCAACAATCTCCCCCTCAGCGCTACCTGAGGGGAGTCGAACCTATGACCAAGCTCTAATACCACTTGTTACAAGTAGTAGTTGTTGTTGCACTAAAAGATTGACCTTTTAATGTTTGATACAACCACTAGACGTATAGAAGACAAAGGAGGTGGTTCACCAATGTTGCAAATCTCGAGGTGAGCACAGACCATTTTACCAACAGTGATGAGCTAAAATTCAAATCTTTCTTTAACTTCTTCCACAATGTGCGCCAGAAATATCCAACAAACTTAGTGTCTCGATATGAAAATATGATCTTCGAAAAACCATGTAATCTCACCACTTCTTTGAAAAATAATTCTACTATATGAACAACATCATTAGTCTTCTTGCAAGGAATCAAATGTGTCATCTTTGAAAATTTGTCAACTACCACAAAAATTGAATCATGTCCCCGATAAGTCCTTGGTAATCCAAGAACAAAGTCCATACTAATATCCTCCCATGGCTTCTCTAGTACAAATAACGGCTGATACAACCTTGTATTCTATTTTTCTCCTTTTTCCATTTGACATGCTCTGCAACTCTGTAAAAACTTCTTGACATCTTCCTGCAACTGTGGCCAGTAATAATTCTCACTAACCAAAGCAACTAGGTTTTTATCTCAACCAAAATATCCAGCCAATCCTCGACTATGATTCTCCTTGATGAGATTCTCCCTCATAGAACTTCATGGAATGCACAACTAGCTCCCTCTGAATAGCATATCATCCTGGATGATGAAATCGAACCACTTTGTCATGTTTAGAGTAATAGGTTGTTTGAAAGCTTTCCAAGCTTTACCAAAATTAGGATCCTCTAGATACAAACTCTTGAGTTCCTTCAGCCCAACCACATCAATCTACATCTCTGTCAACAAAAGTTTCCTTCTACCAAGTGCATCTATAACCCTATTAGACTTTCCACTCCTGTGTTTCAAAACAAATATGTAACTCTATAAAAACTCAACCCATTTAAAATATCTCTAATTCAATTTTCCTTGACTATTCAAATATTGCAAAGATTGATAATCAGTATATAAAACAAACTCCTTAGGAAGAAGATAATGTCTCCACTTCTTCAATGCTTGAACTATAGGATAAAATTTATGATCATAAGCAAAATATTTTCTCTTGGTATCATTTAACTTCTCACTGAAATAAGCAATAGATTTTCCTTCTTGGCTCATAATAGCTCCTATTGCAGTACCACTAGCATCATAGTGTACTTGAAACACCTTATTAAAATCTTGAAGTGCTAAAATAGGTTGTTCTATAACTTTTTGTTTCAATAGTTTAAAACTCTTATCTGCCCCTATAGTCCACCTAAATTCTTTCCTATCTCCTCTCATTGTTTCAATCAAGGGTCCACAAATACTGCTAAAACTTTTGATAAACTTTCTGTAAAAGCTATCCAAACCATGAAAATATCTTACCTTAGTAGCACTCCTTGGAGTAGGCCATTCAAGAATAGCCTGCACTTTCTCTAGGTCTATTTTTAGACCTTCTGTTGAAACTACAAATCCTAGATATACTAACTCTTTCTTCACAAAAATGCACTTCTTCAAATTAATCAACAATTTTTCTTCCCTTAACTTATCAAACACAATACGAATATGTATCATATTCTCCCCCAATGTCTTACTAAAGATCAAAATATCACCTAGGTAAACAATGACAAACTTATCTAGAAATTCTTTCAGAACCTCATTCATGAGCCACACGAAAGTTTTCGGTGCATTGGTTAGCCCAAAAGGCATGACTAACCACTCATACAACCTTTCCTTTGTCTTGAAAGAAGTCTTCCATTCATCTCATTCTCTTATCTGAATCTGATGATATCCACTCTTTAGATCTATTTTTGAGAAATACACAACTCCACTCAAACAATCCATAATATCATCCATCCTTTGTAATGGAAACCTATACTTGATTGTGATCTTTCTGATAACCCTAGAATCTGTACACATCCTCTATTTTCCATTTGTTTTTGGTGCTAATACTACTGGTACAACACATGGACTCAAGCTCTCCCAAATCAACCCCTTCTATAACTACTCATGTACTTGTATGTTCAACTCTTCAATTTCTACTAGTGTCATTTTGTGTGCTACCTTATTTGGAAAATTGACTCTTGGAATCAAGTCCATTTGATGACTGATCTTCCTTACTAGTGGTAATCCATTAGGCACATTATCAGATACAATATCCTCAAACTCATTCAACAACATCTTTTACTTCCTCTTTACCAGCTTTTGGAATTAAAGAAAAACAAACATGCTCATACATCATACCATCTAGGAACTTTCTTCCATCAACAAAACTTATTCTTACATTAAACCACATACCTTCTCTTTTGTGTCATTCAATGGGTTTAGCTTATGTCACACTCCATCCTTTGTCAGGGAATAGGTATTTGCACAACCATCATGTACAACATGCATGTCAAACTACCACGGTCTACCCAATGACATATGACATGCATTCATAGGTATGATATCACATAGTACCTCATCATGGTATCCACCAATCTTGAACTTTACTAGGCACTGTTCACTGACCATGACCTTGTGGTCATCCTGCACCTAGGTGATCTGGTATGGGTGTGAGTGTTTCTGCCTCTTGAGCTTCAACTTTGTGACCATCTCTTCTGACACCAAATTGTCAGTGCTTCCCCTATCGATAATCACATTACAACACTTATTCTCACACTTTCACCTAGTTCAAAAAATGCTCATCCTTTGCTCAAGTTTATTCTCACCACTCAGCAGGACTCTTCTGTTAATTCATGTTTCTCCTATTTTAGCATCTTCAAAATGTGATGATCTGACATCTTCATCTACATGTGCAACTCTAGCCTAGCCTTCGATTCTCCTATTTGTCCTTCCTTGGGGTTGAGGACATTCACATGCCCTATGACCTTCTTCTCCACAGTGAAAACATGTTCCATGGAAGCCTCCTCTTCCTAATCCTTTCCCTATTCCTCTTCCTCTCTAATCTCTATTATTCTAATCAAGGAAATGATTGAAATTATTTCCTCTCTAATTTTGACTTCTACTAGCCTCATCCTTCTTTTTTGGATCTTCATTTCGGCCTCTATATGATCATCCACCGGATCTTCCACCATGACCTCTTCCGCTTTGTCTTCTCTCAAACTTCTTATTTATCTTTTCCTCTACTTTTAGGGAAAATTGGTATGCCTCCTCAATACTATTCATTCCAACCAAATTCAACTCCTCCTAAATGCTTGGCCTTAACCCATTAAAGTAGCGGGAAACATTCTCCTTATCAACTTTCACATGGCGTGTTCTAGTGAGGATTCGATAGAACTCCCCTGTATACTCCTGAATAGATCTTCCTGCTTGCTCCAAACCTTTCATTTTCTTCAATAGGTCAAGCTCATAATCAATAGGAATGAACTATCACTTCAATTTATCCACCATCTGATCCCATCTTGTGATTTTATCTTTTCCTCTTCTATTTCTCTCTAATTGAATCTCTTGCCACCAGATCTTCGCATGACCCTTCAGTCTGGCCTTCGCAAACTTGACCCGATCAGTATCCTCAATATCTTCATACTCAAAATATTCTTCTAATTCATTGATCTAGTCGATCAACTCCTCTTGGTTAAGATTTCTTGAAAATGGAGGAAACTCAATCTTAGGTCTATTCTCGATCTTGTAAATGGCCCGAAAAAGCCTTTCTTCCTCTTGGTTCAGAATTTTGCCTTCTCCTTCCTTATAAAAATTTTCTTCTTCAGATTCATCCTCATGTTTGTCTCTAACTGTAAGATTCATTTTTCTACGACTCTCTTCTTACAATGATCGCACTTGTCTCTAGAGGGCTCTAACCTCAGGTGTCACACCACTAACTCTTCCGCCATGTTCCCTTTGTGGAGGCATTTTTGTGCTTTATTGCTGAAACCCTAAACCACGATCCTAATGCAAACTGCGTCATAGTTGGTGATCTGTTTACACACTCAGGAACTCATGTTCTGATACCAATTGATCAAGGGTTCTCCCCTTAATACCACAAACACATAATAGAAATAGAGATACAACAACAATTTGCAAGAATAGAAAATGGACTTCTTATTATCTCCATAAATGTGGAATTACAAATTTCAAAATTACAATATGCATCAGCACGAAAGCTCAAGAATGTAATGTGACTATTGGTGATTTCGGTTCAACAATATGTATGGAAGATAATAGCAAGTGGATGCTATTAATTATTGGAATATCGAGAGTATGGAACTTCCTCAATCGGTGCTTACAGAGAAAGAAACCATAACATGCACCATGAGAAAATAGTTTGAGAATATTCCAAATCGGCTATTGAGAAATGAGAGATGCAGATTTAAGGAAGACATTGAAGTAGTTGAAGTTTTGAAAGTATTGATTGATGCTCTCCACATCAAGTGGTATCAGAGCCAACAAAAGATCTGGATGGAGCAGTGGATTGGGTATTTTATTGTGCTAATGAGAATGTGGTCACAAGTGTATGTCCACAAGTTGCAGAAAGGCAAATAGGCGGTCTATCATGGGGTCCATAAGAGATGGTCCATGGGCCTGAGATTCTGAGAAGAAGGTCCATGGTAGCCAAAAGACCTAGGGAGAGAGGCAACAAAAGGACTCCTGGGTGAGGTAGAGTTATTTATGAGTTGTAGCAACATTTCTAGGTGGACCAGAAGTAGCCCCTTGGAGGAAACCAATATGCACTCTAGTGATGGGACTCAGATGCAGCATCAGAGCGCGCAACATAAGTGTGCCCAAGAGTTTTGTTCCCAATTTCTACTTAGAATTTCCATGGGACATGGAAAGCTTTGTAGTCCAGAAGTATGGTGCAGAGGCACCCACAAAAATATTTAATTCTATTTCTAAGGTTATTTGAACGAAAAATATCAAGTAAACATAAAGTGTAAAATTGGTACCAATGTGCCAAGTGGTCATTTATAACCGATTCAAGAAGTCAAAGAGTCATTGTAACTACCCAAAAGAATTATTAAACGGTTCAAAAAATATAATCACTGAGAGAGTCGATAGAGTGAAGTTACAAGATAGAGGAGAGTGCAAAAGTGGAAAGAATCGGGCCCTCTGGCCTTCAACTAGAGAACCATTAATATATTATGTATTCATTGGATTTGGAGGAAATGTCTGGAATGGAATCGATCAATGATGTATCAGTTTTCATTGAGTCATTTTATCTTTACTATTTTTGTTAAATTATACAAATCGGTTCCATAGTTTCCTCATGAGATGGTTATTATATGTTTTTTGATTACAGATTTGGTAAAAGAATTCAAACCATGGAATGGATTGGGTCTTGAGTTTTGTTAAGAGTCAACTTTAAGAGTCCAATTTGTTTCCCATGTCGGGCTTCTTGGATTATTAAAAGTGATACTAACAAGTCAGTTTGTTTATGAATCGGGTTACAATAGTTCCGATTTGGGATGATGGAAGTTGTTTATTTAGTAAAGAATGCATTCTAAATCCATTTATTAATTCTAGAATGTAATTAGGTTTGAAAACATTTTTGCAAGAACCGTTACACGAATCTTAAGTTGGTGTTTGAATCATGCGGTGGTTATGGGGAGGTTGGTAAGTTAGTTAATGCCACATGGAGACCAAAGACCACACTTTGACGGCCATGCTGGAAGGAGACCAAAGATCTATTTGGAGTTAGAATGATCATCCAAAAAAGATCATTATATGGTGAGCTCAGTGTTGAAAATGGAGAGAAGGTGGCTGACATGAAATGCACATGCAAGCTCGTGCTTAGTTAGACCCGCGAGCTAATAGAGTCAAGCTCGGTCTATAGAAGATCCGTAGGGCATGAAATCTCAAGAATGTAATGTGATTATTGGTGATTTAGGCTCAACAATATGTATAGAAGATAATAGCAAGTGGATGTTATTGTTTATTGGAATATCGAGAGTATGGGAGTTCCTAAATTGGTTCTTATAGAGAAAGAAACCATAACATGCAACATGAGAAAATGGTTTGAGACTCTTCCAAATTGGCTATTGAGCAATGAGAGATGCAGATTTAAGGAAGGTATTGAAGTAGTTGATGTTTTGAAAGGATTGATCGATGCTCTCAATATCATAAACATTATGGAGGTCAAATCCTACACAATCCCATAAGGCTTTATAAAATTCATAGGAAAAACCATCACAACCTAGGGATTTATCATCAACCATAAAGAATGCAGCCTCCCTAAGGTCTTGAAGAGATAAAAAAAATTCACAAAAATATCTTTGATAGTGAGAGAGATGATTGGGGACACAAGATAAACAATCCTCTAGAGCCTTCTGTGAGGATGGAGTGGGACCCTGGGCTATGAAAAATTGTTTGTAATGAGCAATAAAAGCCTGGAGAATATTTGGAAGCTCTGTTAGAACTAAATTCCCATGTCTTATACTTTTAATACCATCGGTGGAATGTCTGGGGCACAAAGAAGTAAATAATTCTTTAGTATCATGGTCTCCCACCTTCAACCAATGTAAACATGCCTTTAGTTGTGCTCCCTTAATAGAACAAATATCAACAATCTATTTTGCATGACGAAGTTCTACCACCTTTAACTGTAGTTCTACTGAAAAAGGATGAGCTACCAAGTTATCAACTATTGCACGCAAATCCTTGGTGTTTCTAGCATAGGATTGGTGGTGATAAAGGCTATATGTTTTCCATAGAAGTGATGAAAGTGAGTGGTGTGAGTAATGAAAGCATTCCACTATGAAATCTAACCTATTAGTTGAGTGGGCATCGGTTGAAGATTCCAAACTTTCCTAATGTGGGCCAGGATTGGTGGATGGTTCAAGAGTGACATGTTAAAAGAGAAAGGAGGTGGTGAGGAATGTGGCATGTGGACACACCATTTAATAGAAAATTTAATAGGATAGTGATCTAACAAATTAATGTCTGGTAAAGGTAAAACTGGCAACTCTTGGGCTGTCCCAAAAGAAAAAATATATTGAGAAGAGATCATATCATGATCAAGCCTTTTAAATACCCATTTAGATCTAGCTTTGAAAGTACTCTAGGTATGCCATATAGAATGTCAGAGGCAATGGTTGATATTGGATCATAAAGCCCTAATTTATTATGCATGTAAAATTAGGCCTCATGTTCTCCAACTGTCTACTTAAATGGAGAGATTCCATCCTTATCAAAAGCCACCTTGACCAATTAAAATCACTGTACAAAACCCAAGTCACAGATAGCAATGAGTCATCTTGCCATCTCCACAAAAAATCTCTCTCTACTGCATCATTAGGAGCATAACGATTAATAACACCAAAATGGTGATTATTAATATTAAAAAGAAGCCACACCATCCTATGCATGGGGTCCTCTCCGTGGTCTACAATTTCACTTTTCTAGTATGGTGCCAATAGTGTCACCACCCCACCTCTACTAGCTTCATGGGAAGAAGAAGAAACTAGGCTTTGAGGCCATATGACACGACAAGCCATCAGAAGAAGAAAACCAACTATCTTGATTTCTTGAAGGAAAAGAATATATGTCTGAGGAGATCGATGGAGAACACCTGTGATATAGTATTTTTTATGGAGGTTAGTAAGACCCCTCACATTCCAAGAAATAAAATTCATTAGAAATCATCATTCGTGGTATCTTCATACCCAAGCAAGGAGAAACTGTTGTGCAAAAATGTCGACTTAGAGTTGAAAGCTGGGTATAAATCTCCTAGGACCTGCTTCTTCCCTATCCCAATTTCGTCGAGTTCATCATACCTTGAAGGGATGTGAGAATGATGATGCAAAGAAGATGAATAATCTTGAGGAGCCAACTAAGGAACTAAAAGTAGCTAGGATTCCATGGATTTTGTAGAAATGCCATGAGAAATTTCTTGTTCCTTTATCAAGGGTACCATTTCCCCCTGAGAAGCAGGGTTTAAAACTGCCTTTGTGGTTTTTTCTAGAAGTGGCAGAATTGTAGAAGTCTTCTTAGATTGAGAAACTGCAGATTGTTTCACCTTACAAACCATAATAGTACAAGATGCATCATATTTGGAAGCCTCTGGAGCTTGAGAAACAATTGGTTCCTTAGGAAGAGCCCTAGGCCTTTTGACTACAAGAAGGCAATCTCTGATTTTATGACCCACAGAGTGGCAATGAGGAAAGTATAGGGTGAATTAAGATACATTACTTTATGGGTGAAACCATGTCCACCAACTTGAATTTTAATTGACTCCCTTAAGTCATGTGCAATGTCAACTTCAACACAAACCCTCTTATGAGGGAAAGCATAAAATAAATTCTCTGCTTCCAAGCAAACTATCCTATCTAGGGATTGAGAAATATTTTGTAGGAAAGGCCAACAAGGAAAAGGAAAACAAGGAATTTGACCCAAAGATGGTGAAATATCTTGATCAAGGCTAAAATATAATGAGGGAAATGCAAATAAACCACCTAGATCATGATTGAGAATACCATCAACATGGGAAGGATTCCAAAAATAGAAAAGGAAAAATAATTGGGTGAGATTCTAGACACCATCTACGCGCACCCCATGAGGGAACCAAGATTTGATGACTCAATCCTTAAGCACATTTTCTAATGGAATTGTACCCACAAATTATCCAATTAAAGTGAATTTTTCTAACCATTCACAAGCCTTGTCAAAATATGGCAAAAGAAAAACTACATCAAGGTTGGAAGAGGACATACCTCGTTGAATACTTTTGTGATGAATTTTTTGGGATACTTGTGCAGAGGAGCCATTAGCACCTATAGCCAATACTTCAGCGTGAACAACAATTTTTGACCCAAAAATAGTCGAAGCCATTAAAAAAAGAAAAAATAATTTTTCGTAATTAATGCAGAATGAGAGGAAGGAACAACAACCCTAATGAAAACCCTAAAAAAACCTATATGCACACAGTTGAAAGCTACATTTGCAGAGCGATCTCCCATATTCTTTCCTATCTTCTTATCATTTTTGTATTGAAGGGAAGTAATTTTCAATGAGAACATAATGCCAAATCTGCAAATAAGGGCCGACTTAAGATATTATTAAATATGCATTATATTAAACAAATATTACCTAAATAATAAATACTAGAACTACAAAATTGAAACACCTCCCAACACAATTCATAAATATATTCATCCGAATAAGTCACCAAAAGTCCATTTCGTATCTAGAATCTGTCATACTAACATTTATGTTGATGGAAATGAATTGCCTCTCTTTCCATATGTTTCTCGTGAAAGGGGGGTTTTGAAAAATGTTGCTCATCTATTATATATGGATTATGAACATTATATAAACAACAGTAAAGAAATTTGTGAGGCTATCTATTATATATGGATTATGGCAAGCTATTTATGAATATTACAGTCATGTGAAGGAGAGAATACTTGGAAGGATATGAAATTGATTCTTAAAATGGTGTTGTTGTGGATGTTGTTTATCCCAAGAGAAGAATAAGAAGATAAGAGCCAAGAAGGAGAAAATTAAATATAAAGGTGGAGATGCGTCTATTCCTATGTATCATTTGAAGGACAGAGAAGAGGGGAAAACTGAAAATGAGAAGTCACCATTAATATCTCAAAGAAACTTTGAAAATAGATTTTGATGCAAGTTGAAATTTATACATACCCTCTATGCTATACAATTTCAATTAAATAAAATACATTAGTACTGTAATAAATCAAATTTACAATCTGCTAATGAACAATAGATTGTTCATTCAAAACTTCTTGCAACCATTACTGTATTTACTTTGAATTGAGATTGCAAATGGTCCAACTTCATGCGCTGAAAATAAACAATCTCAAAATTGATAATAAAGTGAAGTACAACAGTAAAATAATTTAAAGAAAATAACATAATTCATCTCTTCAAATCTTCTACCAAAAGATGTGAAACAAACTCTTCCAAAACTTGCAGTCTTCAACAAAAATCTACAACTCAATCATAGATTCCAAAATCTATTTGCTGTTAGACCTTCACCACAAATCCATTAAAAAAATGCCTTGAAACATATTTTCCCTTCCCTTCCATCCAAATCTCAAAAACCATCGAACTCTATCTAATCAAAATTTTACTTGTAATTGCTAATTTCTCAATTTCATTTCATTTGGAATCATAGAAGAGTTAAGTTCAACTAAGATTCCCATAATTTTTTTTAATTGCATTTAAGATTGGGATCTCCTATTGGTTGCATTTAAATCTATCTTACAACTAGCTCAAATTAGGCCTTTAATTGACCCCCCCTCCTTCCCCCAACAAAAAATGAAAAATAAAAACCAAGAAACTTCACCCTATTGTCCCTTAAATTCTAAAATTATTCTTTCACTATAAACCAAGTGAATCTATAACAAACATATTAAGGGAGGTTTAAATTTTTTTAAATGAGGTTTCATCTACGTGGATGCCCTTGCATTAGACATCTAAGATAGATTCAAATGTTTCATAAGGGAATCTTATAAACATTTATAAGTCTTGTGCTTGTTCTGAATCCACTTTTCTACATTATTTGTTTAAATGTGCTTTATATGTTTTCTCTACAGCTTGATGTCTCCTCCATTTTCATTTTTTCTCTTTCTCCCTATTTTTGCATATTCCATCTCCAACCAATATACACTAGGAAATTTAAGAAAATCATAAGATTCAATGTCATCCTCTTTTGTAAAAATAATCAAATATATGTGTTGTTTCTTTCTTTGAAACTACTACAAGAAATAATTTTCTGATCATCTTTCTTTTCTACAACATTGTGTTCCTCTTTATCTATGTCTTCTAAAAGACAAGGTTCAAATGCAAACTCTTTCTCCATTTCATTCACATCAATGTTCTTAAAATAATCAAGGGATTCATCTTTTCCATCCTGAAAATTAGTTTTGTAAATAATAATTATGATTAATAGAAAATGAACATTGAAAGTCTCTAGGTATCTCTATTTTTGGGTTTTTATTTTGTCTTTTGCGTACTTAACAATCAGAACAGTAGCTTGGAGCGTTACATTTTAAGTGTTTTGAGAGCCATATCATGTGCATCCAAGCTATTATATATGTCCACTACTTTTAAAGCTCAGTGGTAACAAGGTATGATCCATATTCTTATTAGCTTCCATTTATAGCTTATTGTACTTATAAATCATCCATCTTGTCACAAAATAGGCCAACTTTGTTACAATAAAAGAGAAACTTAAAAGGATTCAAAAACAAAATATAAAACAATAGGTTTTATAGTGGTTCGCCAAAATGGAAACATCTATTATTCAAGAAGGGCAATATATTATTCAATTCTTTCAAGCATCAAATACATCTAATCTACATCGATATTTATACGATTGTTTAGATCTTCAAATATGAAGAGATAACAAAGAAATGAACAGATTGAGCAATCAAAAGGTCACATGGCTATTGGACTTCACATTCTCAACAATCTCCCACTTGAAGATAAATGCACATCACTACCACTCCTAATCTCACAAGACAATCAAGCCTAAAGAAGCCCTACAAGACTTAAACATTTCCAATTTTTGTTTGAGAACACTTCTGATAAGTTTTTTTTAAACAATTGTAAAGTCCAAAATTTTCTTGTCAAAATTATCTTCCCATAAATAAAGGTTGCTAGAAGTAAATAACACTTCATATACACAATCTTTAACTTCAAGCTTCAAAGGCTTGTCTATTGGCCCACCTTTCTCAATAGCACTAACAAATCCATTATTAGTCCTAACTTTTCAGTCTTACTCTTACTATGGAAAATACCAAAACCTCTAAAATGGCTTGTACGCTACTCCACATTCTTTTAAAATTGTTCTGTCTGCTTGAATTTCTCAAGAATAAGTTAAGCATTAAGGGTGCTATCCAATCTCATAGGCAATGCAATCAATGATAACCCATTGCTTATTACTTCAGGAATCAAACTCTAAGTCCACAGTGGGTGACAAAGCTTCATTATGTTTCTCCCTATTCTTAATCATTCCATCCTCTTCCTATGTAATACCATCAACATCCATTACTAATGTACCTTCCTTACAAAACTCCTTAGGATTATCTTCCTCTTTTGGTTCAAATTTAGACTCATTATCATTGAGCTCTAATCTCTCTCCTTTGTCGTCTTCATCAAATGAGGACTTTACTTCCTCCCTCACTTTGTCAGTTCATTGAATGAATGTGATTCCATTTGAAACTGCTATTTTATCAATAGATGCAACTACTTTAATAGGCTGCTCGTTTAGGTTAATTATGACTTGCGACTCAACCTTGACTTCCTCTGCAACATTAATATAATTTTGTAGAGATATCCACGAGAGTATCAAGAAGTTTTTACCATGTGAAAACCTATAAAATTTTGTGTGCTATCTCCACATATTCCACATTCACTATCCTTTCTCTACCCACTTATGATTTGATTTCCTCCTCATCATCAGTCTTAGGCATCGATTTCAAGTAAAATGTCAAAGGATTTTGATCCAGCACCTTTCAACTGCAATGAAAAGTCTGAAGGTTTCCACTCTCCATTGCCATTGCTCTTTCTCTATCTCTTCTGATCACAATTGCAAACCATGGTGCCTATAGGAAAATATCTAAATGCCGAGTTCAAGATAGACAAGTCAAGACTTAACAATTAATCCGCAAATAGATTTTTTCTTGCATTCTTTATCATGCCTTCCAAATACATGAAAGTAGTGTTTTTCAATGCACAAGGATCTGAACATGGCCTGGAGTGAAATTTCCCTATTTCATTGGAAGCCCCTCTTTATCATAGTAACCAAACTAACCAGTATACATACCCTTGGCAATAATGAATAGCTCTTTTTGTTGTCCCTTCAACTAAAAAACCTCCTCAATAGAATCTACTACCTTCTACTACAAAACAACTCACACTTTAGGGTGATTTTCTACTACATTCAAGCTGTCTAACTTACTATCCCAAGTAATTAGCAAGGCCCCTTTCTTCACTTTCCATATATTAGATTCAAAAGTGAATTCCCACCCTTTAGAACCCAATTGTTGAAATCAAATTTTGTTTCACCTGAGGAAGATATCTAACATCCCATAGCGGGAACGGTTGTTATGGCTGATTAAAAAGAACTTGGAATATTAGATGACAATTCCTGGTGCGGGAACGGTCGTTATGACCAATTACAGAGAACTTGGGGGATTAGATGACAATTCCAGCGATCTGTCAATCCTTTTCGACATTGAAGAGGATATAAAGAGAGCCCAGAAATGCAACGAGGACCAGGAGTCGATTCCCAGATGGATGCTCTTTTCCTTTGAAGCTCAAACTCATGAAGGAGAGTTTGAGAGGGAATTAGAAGAGAGTAATGGTTGTAGTGGGACACAGGGCCAAGATGAATGTTCTTCTTCTTTCTATAGCAGTCCCCGGTGCTTTCGATGCAACACTTCTGATCAACATGTCATCCTTTCTTACCGAGACACAGAAAAATGAAAAGAGAATGTATGATTGACAACAACAACAGATCTCTCAACAACAACAAGAGATATTTCAACAGTATCAAGAAATCTTTCAACAATAGCAACAAATATTTCATATGAATGAGATCATCACAACTTTATATGCAAGGATGTGACAACTTAAGAAGACAAGAAATGTCAAAGGGCATATAAAAATTGGGAATGATTTTCAGGAGATAGGTTTATGATTATTGTTGAGATGAAGACTTATAGTGGTCATTGTTCAATAGATTTTGAGCACGTACTATGTCAAAACTTGATATCACTAATGATTCTGTTAGACAGCCAACTACTTCTAGATAATGGATACTTCAAATCTCAACCAGAGGCAGTTTCTGTTTGGAGAAGCCAGAATTTTGAAATGGTATTCTCCTACCTATGGTTTGGAAGTAGTTAAAAGATTGTTTTAGGCTATGATCTTCTGTGGTAGAAATTCTACTAGCTCATTTGAGAAGATGCAAAGGTATCTCTAGACATTTCAAGCCCTCGAAGATGAGCATCACCATGTTGCAGTATTTGAGAACAACCCGAGAATGAAATAGGAGTGACATATCCATAGAGGCAAGCAGTGGGGATATATTCATCCGTATCAAATGCAGATGATTGTGCTACACGGGGAGGACTGGTGAAGACTGACTGGAGCCATGCCCCTTTCGTTACCATTTTATCATGTTCATTTGCAAAGGCACCCATAGATAAAATATTAATGTTGACCTTTGCATATCAAAAAAATGTTGTTATCTTTGGGCTGTATTCATATGGTGGATAGTGGCCCAAATTTCATTTACAATGGTGGTTTTGTAATCGGACATGTAAATCTTTTACTTTTTGTGAATACAAATGTTCAGGCTCCTACCTTTTACCGTGAAAATTAAAACTATTTCCATTTTTTTAAGTTTTAGAAAAACATCCCCTTTTCCATTAACATTATAAGAATTATTCTTGTCCAGGATTACCTTAGCAAAGTAACATATTTGAAAGTTTTTGAAAAATTCTTTTCTTGGAATGGCATGAAACGAAGCTCTTGAATCAAGCACCTAAAAATTGGTTGTAATTTCTTCAGAGGTTAAAATAAGAATACTTGCATCTTCTTGGTATGCTAATTTACCTCCATCTTCCTTCGATTGATTTTTAGCTCTAAAGGATCAATAATTCCTTTTAATGTAGCCTTTCTTGCTACAATACTAGCAACTAAATTCTCTTCCTTTCAATTTTCCTTGCGATTTCCCATGACCGATTGGACTCATATCTCTTTATCTTGTTCTTCCATATCTTTTATGTTTAAATCATGACCGATATTTGAGTATCATCCATGCTCTTCCTTCACATTTCCTAGTGTAGTAAATTACACCAACAATATCATCAAATTTTAATGTATTTAAACCAAAAACAATATTATTAACTGTCATAACCAATCTATTATAGCTTTCCCCAAAATAACCAAAAAATTGTAAGAGTCCAAACCTCTTCATCAAAATTAACATTTATGGAATCTAACTCACTAGTAGTTGTATTAAATTCATTTAATTTTTTTGATACAGAACTACCTTAAGCCATTTTCACATTAAACAACTGACTCAATAGAAATATCTTACTGAATGTTGAGGGTTTTGTTAGATAACTGGGGAGGGGGGGGGAGGAGAGTGAATCAGTTAAGACCAGTTATCCTATGATCCCAAACACTCTTAGATGTATAAAAAAAATCTTTCATATCAATTAATCAGCTCGGTAATACTTTAACTGCGCATTTCTATTCTTTTATTGAATACCAGTGATTAACTAGTGAGTATACCAAGAAAACCAATAAATGTAATGTGTAAAGAAAATTACCAATTCATCACATCCATACACATATAACACTTGATTTTAACGTGGAAATCCTATTAGGGAAAAAACCATGTGGGACCGGTAACCCAAAATAATTTCACTATTCTAAGTAAGCTTAGTTAGGAGCCAACCCTGTTAAAGGTTACAATAACACATTGTAAGGTGTGACTTAGTTAGAGGATTTATCACTAACAGTTCACCGTGACCAAACATTCACTACGGGGTCAAAAAGAAAACAATCAACATTCATTGAATGTCATAATGAAATAAAAGACTATTAAGTCACACTCGGTCAAGAGATTTATCTGTTGCAATGGTTAGAATGCAAAAGTAATGATTTGATTCAAATACAAATTTCCTTGCAGATTTTTAGATCTATGCTAAGCTCAAATACCTCTGGCCAATATACTGAATTCAATTCCTTTATATCATCCAACTCTGTTTAGCTCGGTTAATTCCTTTCTCTAATGCTCAGTGTTGTCTATAGATTTTCTCAGTTTTGTCTTCAACCTGTTTGACCAACTTCACATGAATGCAATCTCCTTATGCGCATTCCACATTTAATAATGAATCTCTTGTCTCCTTTTATAGACATAATAAACCATTTTATTTTTAGCCATAGATTTTGCCTCTTAATCTTCACCGTTGATTTTGCCGCTTAAACCTTCCTCAAAACTTGTGTTTGTAACAGGTTTCATTCTCCTTCATTTGATCATCCTTAAATTTTTTCAATCGTTTGATTTTTATAACAAACTTTATCTTTAACATCGAAATCATCCATAATTGTCCAGCTCATCATCTTTAGTCAACAGTCATATGTTCCATTTATTTCTTTCACTTGGTCAATATTGTGATATGTTGGTGGCTTCTAACTTGATTAACTCTGTACTAGGTATAGACTAAGTTCTTCATTTACTAACCACATAAACTTGTATGTTCTTGACCTTCAATCCATAACAGAATTATGTAATACATTCAAATCACTAATATAATATCATAGACTCATCAATAAGTTACCCAATGAATACCATATCTATATCTTTCTCATACATCTCATCTTTATGTTAATAACACATTTTTTTATCATTATTTCCTTCTTCAGATGTTTGTAACTATCATGATAAGTACAATCAGAACTAGTTGACAACAATGATAATACAATAAATGATTTAATGTGTCAGATAACCATTGTAGCTCGATGATCATTGTAAAAATTTGCAAATAGCAAATATTGAGCCAAGATCAAGAGGTTGAAAAAAAGCACAACAAAGAAAATATGAATGCAAGGATGGATTGAATAGATCCAATGAATTAATGATATTCACCAATTAATTGAAATGATTACATAATAGGCCTCCTTATATAGGAAAGACAATAAGAGAGAATGATAAGGAGCTGATAAGCTATCACCTAATCACATGTCCACCAAATGTGGATCATCCTCCAATATGCAATAAAGTATGTGCATTGGATTAGGATGATAATGTGATAAGAGCACGAAAGGTGGATCTCACACACAACAAGGTATGTGATGACAACTATCAAACCTAAAGTGGAATTTCTCCTACACCATGTGCTTAATAGATGTGCACACTCCTAGGTGTCTCAATCACTAACTACTATGCAATGCATTAACCTAAGTAAGATTAAGTAAAGTGTAATTAGGAATAATTAATTACACCAACACCCCCCCTTAAGTGCAACTTAGGGGAATGCACTTAAACTCACAATGCAAGATGGGTCCCAGCACCTAGGCCATGTTAGGTACCCATGTAGAAGATACATGAAATGCATAACTCTCATAAAGTGGAGAAAGAGGTCCAAAACCTCATGGGAAAAACCCTCCCCCAAAAAGAGAGAAGAAAACAAGATGCATGGATGGAGTGCTCAAGACCCCCCAAGAACTACATAATCATGTATATACAAAGAAGTATCTCCCCATAAGAAGGATAGTTGGAGACATGATATCCCCCCCATAATGTAGAAGCTCCCATATTGATGAAGAGTGCCTGCAAACAATAGTTCAACCAATGCTTACAAGAAAAATGTCTCCCCTTAGGAAGAAATAGATACATCAAATGATGAAGAAGCCAATCCATGTGCAAATGGAGGAAGAAGATGCAGGTCTCCATGCATGAATCTCTGAAGACTGAGTAGGAATCTCCAAGGTCAAAGAATCTATCACTTCATGTGACAAATCAAGTGAAGAAGGAGAAGAATCAAGTACACCAATCTCCAAAGAAGGTGAAGAAGTGTCTCCAGCTATGATGAAACTGTCATCAAGGGAAAGAGAAACCGCCTCATGTATGTCTTCCAAATCTGCATCACGAGAATCAACAAATGCTGAAGATGCATCCAAGTAGTCATCACACTCTGCAAGATTTGAAACAATATGAACGTCCTACTGAATAGTAGAGCCCATGTCTGAAGAAGCAGGAAGTGGAGGAGTAGGAAGATCAACACTTGTCTCAACAACAAAATGATTCAAGTGCCCAAATTTTTCCTCATAATTATCCCTTGGCAAAGGGATGGGTACATCATGAATATCATCATCATTACCAACAAAAGTGGAAAAAGAATACAAGCGGGATGTATGATCAACAACTCCCATAGCTATGACATCTCTAGTCTCCATGTCCCTAATGTAGACATAATCAGGAGTGAACTCAACAATTTTACCTTGTGCCCCATGTGTGATTTGGTAAATAGAGAGGAGATTAGTGGTCAAGGATGGTACACAAAGAACATCATTAAATGTCCCCTCTCCCATAGGAATAGAACCTTTCCCAAAAACTCTCATGAATGTGTTGTTACCCATCAAAATATTAGGAGAATTACAAGGCTCAAAAGAAGAAAACATATCCATAGAAGATGTCATATAATGCAATGCACCTGAATCAAGAAGTCATTTACCTTGCTCAAGATGTGTGGAAGCCATGAGTGCTTGTCCTTTACCTTTGTCTTTGGATGATGATGGAGATGTAGAAGCTGCCAAATGTGTAGAAGAAAGAGCAGACACTGATGAGGGCAACTTAATGTTGTGTTTCTGAATAATGTGAGTTAGCTCATCAATCTTCTTTTGAAAACACTTATGCTCATCATGTCCTAACTTTTGACAATATGCACATTTATCTCTCTTTCTTCTAGATGATTCCTCTCTTGAAGAGGACTTGGATTCAATACTTTTGGTGAAGAAGATTCATTACCTTTGTCATGCGGCTTAGGATCCTTAGTGTGTTTCTTTCCTTTTCCATTAGAAACCTTTGATGTAGACTCACTTGCAATCAATGCTTGATGTGTGGAAAGCTTCAACTGACCCATGTGTGCCAACTTTGCTTGTTCCCTTATGAGCTGCACTGCAAATTCATCAAGAGAGGGCAATTTGTATGCACTACCAAGAGCATCCATAGCAGCAGAGAATGTAGAAACAAAGATAGAATAATCAGGACCAAGCTTGGAAAGAATAGAAAAGATCAATTGTTCATCCCCTTTAACAATGCCACATGAAGAAAGCTCCAATCTAATAGTATTGAACTTAGAGAAGAAATCTTGAATATTGTCAAAATCTCTAGGATTAAGACCTATAAGATCATTCTCTAATCTGAATTTTCTCATCCTATTAGGTTTACCAAAGAGTCCTTCCAATGTGATCCAAGCATCATGAGGATGTGTGCAAGATGCAATATGATAGTGCAAGTCACGAGAGATGGATGATGTAAGAGAGCCAAGTTATTTATCCCTTCTATCAAACCATTTTCTCCTTTCTACAGCACCTATTTGAGGTTCTTGATCTTGCCCAAGAGTCTTTCTAAGCAATCCAAGACTCAACAAATGATCACTTAAAGAATCTTCCCATTCATGGTAGTTATATGGAGTGAGGATTTTGACCTTTGAACTATCCATATTAACACCAAATAATGACTGATAACTACTGATAACTCCTTCAAATGACTGATGCAAATCAAAAAACTGAAATCCAAGGATTAACCAAGTGCAATTATAGCCCCAAAATAGCCTATTGCTAAAGGTGATATGTCTACCAAAAATCACTCCAATTTGATTGTAGATCTGGAAAGTAGATGAAAAATCATGCACTTTCAAAAAAAAATTCACCTCAAAATGTTACCGTATGTGCCCAAACGAAGCCCTGGAAGTTGTAGACATCAGGAACAGATAGGAACAGTCAACAAAATCTGAAATTTCTGACAAATATGGCCACCAAAATGCAAAATCAACACCCCCACTAGAAAATTCAGGAAATTCTACCCAATTTCAAAAAAAATTACACCCGATTTGGAGCCCGGATGACCAAGTTATGGCCTCTCAAAGTTAAACTACCAAATCAAAACTGCAAATGGTGAAGGGTAGAAAATTTGCAAACCCTGCTGACGTCAGAAATCTACGAGGTTAAATTTGACAGTCATACAGTCGTCAAAAAACCCAATTCTACTCAGTATTGACGGCTAGACGGCCGTCAAATTTGGGCCTAGAAGAATAATGACGCTGGCAAATGATTAAATTTGACATCTAGACGACCGACATGACAGAGAAAAAATGGCCGCCAATGACGTCCAAACAGCCGTCAAATTTAATGATGGAAAGTGATGACGTGGCAAAAAATTTGGGCCCCTTCGGTGACGTGTCTGCTTAGGTGTCAATCCATACGGATCCGTACGCTGAGGTGGCAGATGATGTCAACACTGCGTACAAAGGGCTATGACGTGGCAGAATGATGACCAGGCACCACGTGGCGGTATCTGGTTGGGCCACGTGTCGTGGTCACAGGGCCCACGTGGATGGGAGGAAGCGGAGCAGCCGCTTTGTGAGTCTGCAAGAGAGTGAGGCAGTGGGCGGTACTGCCGGGAGTTGAAGACTGAAGACCGCCAAGGAGAGAGAGAAGACTGCCAAGGCTTTTAGCCTTTTAATATTTATTTTTTTTAATTTATAAAAAAAACAAGGGTCGTACCATGCCCAGGAAAAAAAATTTTGTAGACCAGTAAAAAAATTCTGAGAAAATATCAGAATAAAAAAATAATAATTTTTTACAAAATTGTATCGGGTGTGCAGATCGGGCCAATGGTCCGATTTGCAAAAAAATTTTGCCTCGAATTTGACTTTCACCAGATATGGGCGAGTTTATAGTCGATTTTAACCGAAATAGCCTCCCGAACGCAATGGTGAGGTCAGATCTGCTCCAAGATGCCTCTATCGCACGCTGGTTGCCAGATATGAGATTTGGACCTTCAAAGCTTGCATCAAGCTCTCTTCAAATCGGCTGATCTAAACGCTCCAATGGCTCTAATACCATGTAAGAATTTGCAAATAGCAAATATTGAGCCAAGATCAAGAGGTTGAAAAAAAGCACAAAAAAGAAAATATGAATGCAAGGATGGATTGAATAGATCCAATGAATTAATGATATTCACCAATTAATTGAAATGATTACATAATAGGCCTCCTTATATAGGAAAGGCAATAAGAGAGAATGATAAGGAGCTAATAAACCATCACCTAATCACATGTCCACCAAATGTGGATCATCCTCCAATATGCAATAAAGTATGTGCATTAGATTAGGATGATAATGTGATAAGAGCACGAAAGGTGGATCTCACACACAATGAGGTATGTGATGACAACTATCACACCTAAAGTGGAATTTCTCCTACACCATGTGCTTAATAGATGTGCACACTCCTAGGTGTCTCAATCACTAACTACTATGCAATGCATTAACCTAAGTAAGATTAAGTAAAGTGTAATTAGGAATAATTAATTACACCAACAATCATCAATCACTATCTTTGAAGTCTATCAATCTCTCATTTAAGATATTCAATCAGTTGTAGTCTATCAATCTCTCCCTTTGGTATTGATGGCATAACAATATGAAATATGTTATAGAATACCAAACATATGTCTACAACTTTGTATGCAAATATTGTAACTCGGTAAGCTCTCCCTAGCTTAGGCATTTAATATGTTTAATCACTACACAGCATTAATGTTTCTCCCTTTTGCTTAGCTTCTGTTCTAACTAATATCTCTCTGGCATTATCTCTCTCCCTTACTTTATACAGTCTCTCATTCTCTCCCCACAGATAGACATCTCATTAGAATCATTCTCTCACTTTGTGTATATTTCATATGACATTCTCTCTCCCTTTGACAGCAATGCCAAAACTAAATCAGCTCTTCAATAGCTAAATCAATATCTCTGTTGTTTGGTCCATATTCTAGTACCTTGCATGTACTGATATGCAGTTTCAGCTTGTCTTCCATCTTGCACAACCTTAGGAAACCCAAAGTGTGAACATCATGCATCAACATCATTTGATCTTCTCATAAATTATAGGTTGATGCAACCTCCTATCACCTTATTGATTGTTAGACAGGTGATGGACCCCTAGTCTACTTCTCAAGTACTCAAATGTGTGACCCTTTGGTAAAGATATAGTAAATATATCAGCAAGTTTCTCTTGTGACTTCACATACTCCAATCTTACTTGATTTTCCTGAACTTTCTCCCTCAAGTAGTGATACTTAATAGATATATGTTTTTTCTTTGCATGCATCATTAGATTCTTGGAAATATTAATTGCACTTGTTTTATCACAATAGATTATCACTAGATCAGTGATCTACTCATTCATACCTTCCAAAAGTTGTCTTATCCATGCAATATTTGAACAATTAGCAGAATCAACAACATATTTTTCTTTTGCAATGGATTGAGAAATGCATCCTTATTTCTTACCTATCCAAGTAACCAATCTTTCTCCCAAAAAGAATACTCCACCAATAGTGATTTTTCTATCATTAATGTTTGTGCCCAATCAACATCAGTGTAAACTTTCAGTTCAAATTTGCCTTCTTTCTTATATTATAAACCATAGTTTTTTATTCTCTCAAGTATCTCAAAATTCTTTTCACAGTAGTCATGTGTGATTCTTTAGGATTAGCATAAAATCTAGCTACAATTCCAACCGCATGTGCAATATTTGGTCTACTATGCACAACATACATCGATTTTCCAATCATTAATCTATACAAGTTCTGATTTACCTTAGTTGACTTGTCATCCTTTGTCAATTTGCATCCGGTGACCATAGGTGTACCGAATGGTTTTAAATCTTCCATACCGAATGTCTTCAATACTTCTTTGATGTATTTGGATTGTGTGATGTATATGCCTTCCTTTAGTTATAAAATTTGCAAGCCAAGAAAAAATTTGATCTCACCAAATATCAACATTTCAAATTCTTTTCTCATTTCACCAGTAAAAGATTTGCATAGGTTATTATGTCCTCCAAATATGATATCATCAACAAATATTTCAACAATAATAATCTTATCATCAATTTCACATTTCAAATATAAATTATTGTCAATAGTTCTAAAAAATCTAATACTAATGAGATAGGAATGTTGTCTTTCATACCATGCTCTCGGTGCTTGTTTCAGTCCATATAATGTTTTGTGCAACTTACATACCATATTCCTTTGATTAGGATTGAACCGGATTACATCTGAATGGCATAATTTGATAGATACATCCCTCAGATTCTACAATCTGGGAAATCTACACAGAAGATTGAATGAAGAAAATCTCCATCCCATGACAAAGAAGCTCAAAAGTAGCAGTTTGGTGGAAGCTGCTGGATTTCCCGTTGCAGTACAAGCCCCCGAGCTAATCTGGGAGTGTATAACTAGATTGAACCCAGATACATAGTAGATTCTACTACCAAATGACACACTACTCATCTCCATTGACAGAGAATCCATGCAGAACAGTCTCTGTATCCCAGAGCGAGCGAAATTTTTGAATATGAACTTCTCAATTGCAATTTTAGAATATAATGAGAAGAAGATGAGGTGGAGGAAAGAGATCATGAAATCATGGTTTTGGAAGGCCAAAAGTATAAAGGGAAAAGTGTCAAAGACACTTTTTGAGATAGATTTGAAGGCTGAGATCGTTGACATCTTGGTGCTTCTTCATAGCATAAAAGGTGAAAGTGACACGTTGAATTTCATAGAACACTACTTCTTCTTGATCCAGGTAATATGTGTTGAGCATCATTATACAGACTGGGCTCAAGTGGTAAGTGAGAATCTATCCAATGCCTTGAGTCTCACCAAGTACCAGAACAAATTTTATGTCTTCCTGTTTGATCTATGTTTTAGCTACATTGAAACTATGGCTAGGTCTCCCTAGGCTAGAAGAATATGAAGATGATGTGAAAATTTATGATTTCTTCCCTCATTTGAAGTTACAAAATAGCTATGTCGAGTTCATTAAAGTTAATGACTCATTTACAATGAGGTTGTGCAGAGAATTACAAGGATTCCCAGAGCGGAGGTTCTCACCAGAGGCCATGGAATTCATCACCCAATTTGGGAGCTTCTTTATTCAATTTGCCATTTTCTCATACCTTCATCTTGCAAGTTTTGATGATTTTCCCATGAAGCTACCAAGGTACCCTGATGACATGATCGTGCTCGTGGAGGCGATCCAAAAAATGTTGGAAGTGAACCTGATCAGTGCAAGAATTAAGAAGAAAGGCTATGAATTCCTTGTTACCATTGGAGCTTATAGCTACGCATCAAGATCAAATGCTAAGAACGTGATAAAGGTGTTCAAAAGTAGATATAAGCCAGAGAAGTATGAGGTGATGAGACTGTAGTTTGATCCAATGAGTTATGCCAGAGATCATCTGTAGATTGGCTCTATGATTAGGCATATCCCTAAAATTGAAGATTATTGGGCGAATTGCAAAGATGAGCTAGAGAGCCGAGAGAGGTTCTATTCTAGGTTGACCATTGAAAAAATCAAGTTGTTCAATGTCAATATCAATATTGAGGGCATTTTTGATGATGGAGAACACATGTATGGTGATACATATCGAGATCAGATCAAGCTCTATCTTGTGAGTTCTGAACCAGTGCAAGGTCAAGCCATAGAAGATTTGGACACCTTAATGGCTAAAGTCATTAAGAGGACTAATAAGGTAGCCTAGTGGATAATTGGAAGGAAAAAGAGATTTGGGAAGCTGACTCCTCAACAAGATCCTGCAGTCGAGCCAGTGAGTGCTCCTGCATCCTCCTCTTTGCCAACTTTATTTGTAGCAAAAGGACCAACTCATCCAGTGGGTAGAGATGATCAACCACTCAAAAAGGAGATCCCACTTGAGAAAACCTATGGAGCAGGATCTTCTCCAGTCATCGATTCAAATGAAGAAGTCGAAGTTGAGAAATCTGACAACCCGATAGAAGAAACTGTCAGAGCAGCAGAACTGGAGCAACAAGCCCAAGGAGGAACCACAATGCAAGGTGACACTCCTGGTCAAAAGACCCCTCCTATTTTTGAAATTGGTGATGATAGTAGTAGTTCAGAAGATGAGGTAGATGATGGGACAAGAGAGCAATTGGGGTCGCCTCAAAAGGGAAAGAGCATTTCTTCTCCACAACTTAATCCTTTCACTTCCAAACAAAATTCCTCTCCTCCTATTATCAGGAAATTGTTTGTTGAAGATCTAATCTCTGCAACAAAGGTCACAAGTGTGGAATGATGGCTTGAGAATACTCTGGAGTGGAAAAGAAAAAAGGTTGAGCAAGGCACTCCCAGTGGTGAGATGTTCTCATAGGGAATGCAATCAGCTGCAATAATAAGTAAGGCTAAGAAGACCAGGACTCTAACTACTCTTGGTCGAGGTCCAGACATTGGGCACCTAACAATGGAAATATCCAAGCCACTGAAGGATGGCAGGATTGAAGACCTTAGCGCCTCTGACTTTGCACTCCAATCTTTGGACATGGGCCTCGCTCGTCACGATACAAAAGTAGACTTATGGAAGTCAAGCAACATCTTGATCGAGGAAGAGCTCGAAGAACTCAAAGTCACCAAGACTCGACTCAAGGCGGAGATTAAAGAAATGACTAGCTTCATTAAGCATTTGGTCACCCCTGTAGCAAGCCTACCAATCTCTCTAACAACATTTGATCCTACTATAGCCGAGAACCAAGAAATACTTGCTAAATTGCAAGAAGATAGACATTTTGGGCATATTGGCAAGAGGTGGATCAAACAACTTAAGTCTGAACGTTTGGTAGCCATCGAGCAGCTCGAAAATGTCCTCTTACAGTTAGAGGTAGAGAAAGATTCTCTTAAAGGAGATATGCAGACACTCACAACAGAAAGGTTGAGATGTGAAGAGTGTATGGTGCTACTGCATTGGCTAGTCACCATGAAGACTAAAGATGCCATCAATGCTAACATATTGCAGAAAGGAGATGAACCTCTAATTGAATGGCTCCAAGGGGTAGAGTTCAAAATGGAGATGATAATCAAAGTGGAGGTAGGAGTCAAGGCGATCGAGGAGGAAGTCAGCAAAGAGAAAAGTAAAATATTTGTATATTTGATAGGTCTTCACTCTGAGTCTCAAGCTAGCAGGGATGGAAAGAGCCCAATTGGTATAACCAATATGCAGAAGTCATTCTCTGACTACTTGGACCAGCTTGTAGAGTTATCTAGTTCTTGCCTTGATAGAATACCTGAGCTTTAGCAACTCGGTGGATGCATATACAAAGCCATGGAGAAGACGCAACCCTGAAAGAATGCTACAAAACTCATAGAGAAAGATCATGCTCGCTAGTTCATAAGATTGAAAAACATCTACATTCTTGACTCTGAGAAGATGATTCCGATTCTTGCGGCCGCTAAAGCTAATAAGGCTAAGTTGGAGAAGGCGAAGAAGCCAGCAAAGAGAAAATAGCTTTCACCTTCTCTTTTTGATGTACATTGTATAGTCGGTAAATGGCCACTTGCAATTTACCGACTTTTACAGAATATGAATCAATTCAATGGATTTTGTAACGGCTTAACTCTTGAAGCCTATATGTAACATTTGAAAAATCAATGAAAGGATCAGCTAATTTTTGGTGTGAGATACATCTTGTTGCGGAGTCAATCTGGAATGTGTTTTGTGCCATTTATTTACTGTTCCATGCATTTGTTAGTTTGAATTTTTGTTTTCCTTAAATTGGATTGAAATTAGAAAATAGACGGAGTTCTATTTCTACTCTTTAGTGCAACTAATCAACAGTAATCAGAGCATTATTGGAAGGTTGGGAAAATATTCATGTGTCATGTTTTAGATTAGATTCTTCTATGTTTCATTGCATTTCATTAGCTCAAGTAGAATTCATTGTTGCACCACCACTGTTGTGAATTCATAAGCACTATGAAATCACAGAGTTGGTTAGAATTTAGGGTCTAAATTGTTGCCTGGATTAGTTTCTCGCCGAGGGCTAGTTCGATTACCTCTTCTATTCTCTGGTCAAGAACATACGCTTTTAGGGTTTAGAACAAACAAAATTCATTGCATATCTTTCACATGAGGGAGTTGTACCTATCAAAATTTAGAGGAAATATAGTCGAATAGATAAACAACTTTCCAACTGTTCATATTCATATTGTTCCTTAGGAGACTCTGGGCAAATAAAGAGTTAAATCTAAAAAGAACAATCTGTTTACCAATAGATTTTTGGTGACTCTACTGGGGAGAGAAATAGTCGCTAGACCAGAATATTTTCCATGAGGAAAAATGGTGTTACCTCATGAGAACGTGTTCCCTGTGTTTCAATCCAATCTCGGCTTTCAAGATGATCAAGAAGAGTACATAGTCTCATCCTTGAATACTTTCCCTTGGAGATACAGAAGAAACACAGGGCATTATAGGAACACAAGTCAAGTGCTTGAACAAGAAGAAGTGAGAGTAGAATCAGTTCAAAGAGTAATTTGGAGAAGAAACCAGTGTAGATCGGAGCACAGAGCTAGGCAGCAAAAATAATTCAGAGCTCTGGATCAAAGAAGGTTTCTCAAAAGTACCAAGGGGCAAGGTGGAAAAGACCCTACATTTGAAAGGCTCGCAGAGCTCAATTTTCCCATAATAGACTTACCTCATCAAAAAGGTGACAAAAGAAGCTGGAGTAGACCACCCTCACCCCCAAAGATGCAATCTTCAATACCTACATCTTGTCAGGTATTAACTTTACACAAAGTAGTTGCTCCTCTTGTTATTAATTTTCCTCCACATTCTACACCTATAGCTATGGCAGCTCCATGGGCCGCTGCAACTAGTCCACTACAGTTCGCAGCATATCATCCACTCCCTGGGGGAACCAGAAAGAACTTTCCTAAGTTCTCAGGAGATGGAAAAGTTACTACAGATGAACACATCAAAGCCTTCTTCGCAGCAACTCACATCATAGGAATCAAACATGAAGATGTTGCTGTTAAACTATTTGTTGAAACTCTAGTTGAAGTCATGGCTGATTGATTTTACCATTCGGATGATGCTTCAATTACGAGTTGGGCTACTATGAGGTCAACTTTTGAAGCCAGATTTAAAATGGCTGAAGAAGAACTTGCCTTGTTGACACAATTGACTTCCATTAAGAAGCAAGCTTCTATAAGTATGAGAGAATTTGTCGCTAAATTCAACAAGATTGCCAATAGAATTCCCACGACTGATAGGCCTACTCCTGCAAATCTAAAGATATTCTTTATGGGTGCCATGCCACCAAACATAAATTATGACCTAAGAAGAGCACGGCCTACAAATTTGGATAACACTCAGAGAATAGCCATTGAGTTGGAAGATGACATCATCTCTGCTGGCAGATGGAAAAGAGAAATGCAAATAGGTGCTAGCTCGAGTGGCACCACATCAACCAATGAGATGATGCAGAAAATGTATAATGAAATCATCGCTTTGAAAAGACAACTCCCTAAGTTCAACAATTCATATCAAAAACCATTCCAGGATCAGAATAATAGAAATAATGATGGAAGGACATTGCAATTACCTGCTCCACAACAAAGGCTTACAATTGAAGCTCCCCCGAAGAGAGGTAACATGTGCGTGTTTCACCTGACAATAGATCATAATGGTGAGAGTTTCCCTGAAGTAGCTCGTATGATGCAATTATTATCCACTAATGAGTTAGACACTATAACACCAAATGATGAACCAGATTCATGCTTGCATGGTGACTCTATAAATTTATTTTTTGAGTATGTATCTGACTTTGAGAAGCAAGGAGAGTGTTATGCTACTATAGATGGCACTACCTGTGCTGTTCTAACTCGGAGCCAGAAAGATAAAACTCTTGTTGTCATTTCTTCATTGGGAACCAATGATGCATCTACTTCAGGAATGAAAATCCCACAGTCGGGTAAGGAAAGTGATTCCTTTGATTTCATTCAATTATGTAAAAATTCCAAGATCCAAATTTATCCCATAGATTATTTAAGGTCAAATCCTGTTGAATTGAAAAGATTCATAGATTACTTAAAGGGAGATAGTATAAAACTGAATCATAATGTCACCTCTTCCAATGAGGATGATTCCTCACTAGAAAAACTATTTGAACAAGGAGAAACCACGGTGCTAGCTACCTTCCCAGGTCAAAAACCCAAACTATTCTATGTCTCCTTGTATATCAATGGTTGCAAGCTTAGCAATTGTATCATAGATTTAGGTGCCTCTAATAATGTGATGCCTTCCCCTGTTGCCAAAGCCTTAGGACTCACCATGAAAAAAGTCCATGGTAGATGCTATTCTGTGGATGCTAATCATGTTCCTCTGCTTGACCAAATCAAAGATGCCCAAGTAGCTCTAGCTTCCCATCTTGAAAAGAAGATGCTACTGACAATCCTTGTTGTAGATATACCAAAAAGCTATGGGTTATTGCTCAGATGAAGATTTTGCAGAGATTTAGGTGGGCAGATCAAATTGGATTGGTCTCAAGCTATAATTCCTGTGGGAAATAAGAAGGTTAAACTAGAGCCCGAGGAGAAGTCAAAATTCACAGTTCTGAAATTAGATGATCTGAAAGCTCAAAGCCTGTATCAAGAATTAGAGTTCAGTAATTACATGATGTTTACCTAGGGCATTGTTGATGAACCTAAAAATGAACAAGAAGAAGTGGAGGCCTCTGAGAAAGAAAAGATTCCAAAAGTCTGGACACTGGAATTCAATGGTAGTTGTTCTTCTTCTAAGTCTGGTGCCAGAGTTGTGTTAATCCCACCCGCAGGTGAACCTGAGCTGATGGCTTTCAAACTAGAATTTGTAAATACCAATAATACAGCTGAGTAAGAGGTGTTTTTACTTGGGATAATTTCTGCAAAGAAAAAGGGTGTGAAGGTTCTAAAAGCTTGAGGCGATGCTGAGTTGATTGTGTGCCAAATCAAAAGTCAATACTCTATCAAAAATTGGAAGCTAAAGAGTTACAGAAACAGAGTATGGGATGAGATTGAAGGATTGGATGCCTTTGCAATCGAATATGTCCCTAGAGAATTAAATTCCAAAGTAGATTCACTAGAAATCTCCGCTTCCTTACTAATACCACATCCAAAAATTAAAGACAAGAAGTACCAGGTGGAGGTATTGTACAAGAGGCCATCAGTACCTGATAATGTAGATGATTGGCAAGTATTCGATGATCACAAAAGCTTGCAACTCTTCCTTGAAGGTAATGATAGTTCCACTGAAGAAAAGTCAAATGATCTCTCACAAGATCATCCCAAGGAATGGAAGAAGGATGAACTAGGTGTGACTCAACTACAAGGTAATGTCATTCCCCCATATTTTATATCATTAGAGAAATTGTTCAATCATCATGATAATTATGTTAAGAAGAAAAGGATAGAGAAAGGCCTCATGACTGGAAAATATGAAGGGATGAACATTGGAAATGAGTCAAATCCCAGGATGATAAACATAGGGAAGTGTTGCACACCTAAAGAAAAAGCAAAAGCTAGAAGGATTTTTCTTGAATACCAAGATGTCTTTTCCTGGAGTTATGAAGATTTAAAAAGCTTTATGGGAGGAAATTTCAAGCATAATATTCCCCTAAAACTTGATGCTACCCCATTCAGACAGAAACAAAGAAACTACAATCCTAAAGTGGCAGACGCTATCTTCAGAGAGGTTGAAAAAATACTCAATGCCAGGATTATCTACCCTATCCACCACTCTACATGGATAGCAAAATCATTCTTATGAGGAAAAAGAATGGAGAAATAAGGATATGCGTAGACTTCAAAAATTTAAACCAAGCATCTTTGAAAGATAATTACGCACTCCCCAACATGGATCATTTGTTGCAGACAGTTGTAGGAGTCGAAATGATTTCTATGCTTGATGGCTTCTCTGGGTACAACCAAGTTGAACTATAAGAGAAAGATCAGCACAAGACGGCGTTTACCACTCCATGGGGCACATTTGCATATCACAGAATGTTGTTTGGTCTTATCATGCTGGTGTGACATTTCAAAGAGGTATGGATTTGTCTTTTGCTGATATGAAAGATGAAATCATTCTCATATACCTAGATGACTTAACTATGTTCTCTAAGAAAAGGAATGATCATATTAAGGATTTAGAGAGAGTGTTGCAAAGGTGCAGACAACATGGGATTTCTTTAAATCCTAAGAAGTCAATTTTCTGTGTTACTGAAGGAAAACTACTGGGTCATATTGTATCACAAGAAGGTATCATGATTGACCTAGAGCTAGTCAAAGCTATCCAAAGGATAAGTACCTATAAGTAAAACTGGGGTGAAATCATTCTTCGGTCCGGTAAATTTCCTCAGAAGATTCATCCCTGACTTTTCAAAGATCACCAAGTGTATTGTGGATATGATGAAAGGTAATCAGAATTTCAAATGGAATGATCCTGGTAAAAGAGCCTTCCAAGACATAAAAGATGCTATTGCCAACGCCCCTGTCTTGTGCCACCTAGATTATAAGGACATCATGATTTATTGTTACGTATCTGAACATACATTGTCAGCCCTTCTTATGCAATAAAATAAAGCAGTTCAAGCTCCTATTTATTTTATGAGCATGCCACTAAAAAATCATGAGCTAAGATATTCTTAGGCTAAGAAACATGCTTTCTCGATGGTGAAAGCCTTGAAGAATTTCAGATTCTATATCTTACATTCTCACTCCATTGTATTTGTTCCTGACATTGTAGTAAAGAGTATCTAAACTCAACCAGATGTAGGATGCAATAACAGAGGGGCTTGGGTAGCCAAAACACAAGAACATGACATAGAGATCAAACCTACTAAGCTGGTGTGAGGCAATGCATTGTGTAAGGCTATGGTAGAAAGTGAAGGAGACAATCAGCCTGAAGCAGAACAACTAGTTTTGGCAGTAAGCTTACAAGACCCATGGTTTGAAGACATTGTATATTTCCTAACTTATGGTGAATGCCCTGAAAGATTGACAGCCAAACAAAGGAGAGACCTGAGGTTGAAAGCTGCTAAATATGTCATTTGGGAAGGTACATTATATAAAAGATTTGTAGATGGAACTTTTCTTAGGTGTGTAGACAAGCAACAACAGGAGAGATTGTTAAAAACATTCCATGATGAAGCCTGTGGGGGGCATTTCTCATCTTTTGTAACTGCATTTAAGATTTTGAGGTAATACTATTATTGGACAGGGATGTTCAAAGACGCATACCACTAGGTGGCCAAGTATGAAAAATATAAGATGTTCACAGGTCGACCTCAATTGGAAACTCTTCCTCTCAGACCAGTAGTAATAGAAGGTCCCTTTCAGTAATGGGGCCTCAATTTTATTGGGCCTATCAATCTTGCATCAAGTGCTGGTCATACTTATATAATCACTGCAACTAACTATTTTACGAAGTGGGTGGAAGCAAATGCCACAAAGAAGACTACCTCCAAGGTAGTGTGTGAATTCATCAAAGAAAACATTATGGTAAGATTTGGTGTTCCTATTAAACTAGTCATGGAAAATGCAACTTACTTTTCTTTAGCTGAGATTACCAATTTATGTTTTGAGTATGGCATAACTACTAGTCATTCATCTGATTATTTCCCACAAGGAAATGGTCAAGTTGAATCAAGTAATAAGAACCTAGTAAATATAGTAAGGAAGCTTATATCAAATAACCAAAGGACTTGGCACAAGAAAATTCACGAAGCACTCTAGGCTGACAGAGTAACTCCAAAGAGGGAAATCGGTATTTCACCTTTTGAGTTGGTATACGGATTTGAGGCAAGCCTTCCCCTATCTCTGGAATTGGCTACTAGCAAGTTGAGAATGGTGGTCGAAGATGGCATCTATAAGGATGGTTTGGAAAAACAAATTTTGTATCTGAATAAACTTGAGGAAGAGAGAGAGAAGATTGTTGATCATATCACAGAACATCAGATGCAGGTGAAGAACCTCTTTGACAAGAAATCTAGACCAAGGAAGTTCATGTTTGGAGATTCAGTTCTACTATGGGATAAACGAAGGGTGCCTAAAGGAATGCATGGCAAGTTTGAGATGCTCTAGAAAGGACCATTCATCATCCATCAGGCCTTTGACAAAAATTCTTTCAAATTGGCGTATCCAAATGGTGAAGTACTACCCTTGACCTATAATGGTCAAGATTTGAAACTGCATCAAGTTGCAAACAAAAAGCAAGTAACCCCTATACTATATGATAGTTACGTTTAGTTCCTATTTTTTTTTTCCTTAGTTGAGGTTCCCTTGCTTTGTTATTTCTTTCATGTTCCCTTCCTTGCTTTATTTTTGTTGTGAGCCACCTTTTCATTTAACCTTGTGAAACCAGAGATTTGGATTCCTTGCTTAGATATGAACATATCCAGGTGCCCAAACAGAGCCAGCTGTTGCCCCACTTTTGTTCTTCACTCTAAAAATAAAGTGGATACCTTGTGTTTAGATAGAGTTGTGATTTTTAAGATAATGGATTGGAGTCTAAGTCTAGAATTCCCCTAGGATAGGTGGTCTTTATCGAATAATCCCTTCATGCTTCTTTTTGCTTTTAAGCTGGGTTGGTTTTTTATTTCATCCTAGGGATGGGTAAGTTATAGTTCCTAATTTGATAAAGACTTTTATTCCTTTGGTTATATTGATGGCATTCATATGGATGAGAAACTTCAAATTGACATCTCTCCTCTTTGTCGGCAAACTGAAAATTACCTTCTCCTTGGCAGGTTTCGGCCCATGAAGATAATTTTCCGTGAGAAGAGAGCATACGAATCATCAAGCACACAATCTAGGCCTAGAGATCGAGATTATCGGGTCAAGAATGAGTTAGGCCTAGAAAAGTAGCTTGGCAGAGAAGTTGTAATGAACTTCCCCACTTGTGGAGTTTTTCTTGCAGAAGTTGTTTTTCGAAGGATAGTGAAAAGTGTATTAGATATTCTTGAAAGCCAAGCACCTACATTTTGAGGAAGTAAGTTTGAGCCCCTGCAGTGGATAAAATGGCCTCAAAATATGATAAAGTGAGCAAGAGACCTTTGTCGAAGAACTAGTTTTTAGCTTCTCCCTTATCAGAAAATCACCTAAGAAGGTTAGTTTCTGAGAAGCTACAACTTGTGAAGAAATAAGCCTAAGAAATCGCGGAGGTTGAATGATCTAATATGATGAAGATAGCCTGCTTTGATACCCAAAAGAAATTGCTAAAGAAATGGTTCAATTACGGATTTTCATAAAATCACCTCCTGAGCTTCTCCACAATCGGGTTTCTACCTTCAAAGTGAGTTCTCCGACAAAGGCAATGAATTGAGGGAAGCAGAAAAGTAAAAATCCACTGCACTAATTAATTTATCATTACAACTATTCCAAATAGGTAAAAATTATTTCTTAAGGCCATTAATAAGATACATTTAATTCAAATCTTAACATTAGAACCTTAATAGATATTTTTGAAAATTTCTCACTCGTGTGGCATGAGATATGGAAAGTAACGGTAAGAAAGAAGGATGTTTATAAAAGACTCAAACTATCAAGTGAAAATTACTAGTTGCTCACATCTTTCTCATATGCCTTTGATTTCTCATAATTTCACAAATCAACTTATGGCTTTCTCCAAAGCTTCCTAACAGTAAATAAAAAGCAAATTCGGAAGCTATGGCCACTAGTTTCATGGGTTTCGATGGGTTGAACAGGATTACATCTAAATGGCATAATTTGATAGATACATCCCTTAGATTTTATGATCTGGGAAATCTATACAAAAGATTGAATGAAGAAAATCTCCATCCCATGACACAGAAGCTCAAAAGTAGCAGTTTGGTGGAAGTTGCTAGATTTCCTATTACAGTACAAGCCCCTGAGGTAATTTGGGAGTGTATAACTAGATTCAACCCGGATACGAAATAGATTATGCTGCTAGATGACATAGTACTCATCTCCATTGACAAAGAATCTGTGCAGAACAGTCTCCGTATCCCAGAGCAAGCGAAATTTTCAAATATAAACTTCTCAATTGCAATTTTAGAATATAATGAGAAGAAGATGAGGTGGAGGAAAGAGATCATGAACTCATGGTTTTGGAAGGCTAGAAGCATAAAGGGAAAAGTGCCAAAGACACTTTTTGGGATAGATTTGAAGGCCGAGATTGTCAACATCCCACTGCTCCTTCATAGAACACTACTTCTTGGTCTAGGTAATATGTGTTGAGCAGCATTATATAGACTGGGATCAAGTGTTGAGTGAAAATATGTCCAATGCCTTGAGTCTTGCCAAGTACCAGAACAAATTTTATAAGTCTTCCTGTTTCATCTATGTTTTAGCTACATTGCAAGTATGGCCAGGTCACCCTAGGCTAGAAAAATATGAAGATGATGTGAAAATTTATGATTTCTTCCCTCATTTGAAGATACAAAATAGCTATGTCAAGTTCATTAAAGTTAATGACTCATTTATAATGAGGTTGTGCAGAGAATTATAAGGATGTCCAGAGCGGAGGTTCTCACCAGAGGCCAAGGAATTCATCACCCAATTTGGGAGCTTCTTTATTCAATTTGTCAGTTTCTCATACCTTCGTCTTGTAGATTTTGATGATTTTCCCAAGAAGTTGCCAAGGTACCCTGATGACATGATCATGCTCATGGAGGTGATCCGACAGATGTTGCAAGTGAACCTGATCAGTGTGGGAATTAAGAAGAAAGCCTATGAATTTGTTGTTACCTTTGGAGTTTACAACTGTGTGTCAAGATCAAATGCTAAGAACATGATAAAGGCATTCAAAAGTAGATATAAGCTGGAGAAGTATGAGGTGTTGAGACCACAATTTGATCCAATGAGTTATGCCAAAGATCATCTACAAATTGGCTCTATGATTAGGCATATCCCTAAAATTGAAGTTTATTTGGTGAATTGCAAAGATGAGCTAGAGATTTGAGAGAAGTTCTATTCCAGGTTGACCATTGAACAAATAAAGTAAGTTCAATGTCAATATCAATACCGAGGGCATTGTTGATGATGGAGAACACATGTATAGTGATACATATCGAGATCAAATCAAGCCCTATCCTATGAGCTCTGAACCAGTACAAGGTCAAGCCATAGAAGGTTTGGAGACCTTAACAACTAAATTCATAAAGAGGACTAATAAGTGGGCCCAGCGGATGATGGGAAGGAAAAAGAGATCTGGGAAGCTGACTCCTAAACAAGATCCTGTAGTCAAGCTAGTGAGTGCTCCTGCATCCTCCTCTTTGCCAGCTTCGTCTGTAGCAAAAGGACCAGCTCAGCCAGTAGATGGAGATGATCAACCACTTGAAAAGGAGATCACACTTGAGAAAACCTATGGAGTGAGATCTTCTCTAGTCATCAGTTCAAATGAAGAAGCCGAAGTTGAGAAATCTGACAAGTTGGTAGATGAAACTGTTGGAGCCACGGAAGCAGGGCAACAAGCCCAAGGAGGAACAACAATGCAAGGTGCATTGACACTCCTGGTCCAAAAGCCCCTCCTATTTTTGAAATTGGTAGACAATAGTAGTTCAAAAGATGAGGTGGATGATGAGATAGGAGAGCAATTGGGGTCACCTCAAAAGGGAAAGAGCATTTCTTCTCCACAACTTAATCCTTTCACTTCCAAGCAAAAGTCATCTCCTATTATCAGGAAATTGTTCATTGAAGATCTAATCTTTGCAACAAAGGTCACAAGTGTGGAATCATGGCTCGAGAATACTTTGGAATGAAAAATAAAAAGGGTTCAGCAAGGCGTTCCCAGTGGTGAGATGTTCTCACAGGCAATGCAGTCAGGTTTAGCAGTAAGGATAAGAAGACCAGAACTCTGACTACTCTTAGTCGAGATCCAGACACAGGGCCCCTAACAATGGAAATAGCCAAGCCACTAAAGGATGGCATAATTGAAGACCTTACTACCTCTGACTTTGTACTCCAATATTTGTACATGGGCCTCGCTCATCACGATACAAAAGTAGACTTATGGAAGTCTAGCAATGTCGTGATCGAGGAAGAGCTCAAAGAACTCAAAGTCACC
The DNA here is from genome assembly GCA_027943335.1 of Chamaecyparis obtusa. Taxonomy (NCBI): domain Eukaryota; kingdom Viridiplantae; phylum Streptophyta; class Pinopsida; order Cupressales; family Cupressaceae; genus Chamaecyparis; species Chamaecyparis obtusa. The sequence goes on along the minus strand of BSBK01014616.1, from coordinate 11,527 downwards.
AAGACTCAACTCAAGGTGGAGATTAAAGAAATGACTAACTTCATTAACTAGTTGGTCACCTCTATAGCAAGCCTACCCAACTCTCTAACAATGTTTGATCCTGTTGTAGCTGAGAACCAAGTAATACTTGCCAAGTTGCAAGAAGATAGACATTTCAGGCATATTGGCGGGAGGTGGATCGAATGAATTAAGTCTGAAGGTCTGGTAGCCATCAGGCAGCTTGGAAATGTCCTCTTCTAGTTAGAGGCAAAGAAAGATTCTCTCAAAGGAGATATGCAGACACTCACAGTAGAAAGGTTGAGATGTGAAGACTATATGGTGCTACTACATTGGCTAGTTGCCATGAAGACTAAATATGCCATCAAGGCTAACATATTGCAGAAAGGAGATGAACCTCTAATTGAATGGCTCCAAGGGGTAGAGTTCAAAATGGAGATGATAATCAAAGCAGAGGTGGGAATGAAGGCGACTGAGGAGGAAGTTGGAAAAGAGAAAAGTAAAATATTTGTATATTTGACAGGTCTTCACTCCAAGTCTCAAGCTAGCAAGGATGGAAAAAGCCCAATTGGTATAACCAATATGCAAAAGTCATTCTCCGACTACTTGGACCAGCTTGCAGAGTTATCTGGGTCTCACCTTGATAGAATACCTGAGCTTCAGCAACTCGGTGGGTGCATATGCAAAGCCATGGAGAAGGCATAAGCCCGAAAGGATGCTGCAAAACTCATAGAGAAAGATCATGCCCGCTGGCTCATAAGATTGAAAAATGTCTACATTCCTGACTCTGAGAAGATGATTCTGGTTCTTGCGGCCGCTAAAGCTCATAAGGCTAAGTTGGAGAAGTTGAAGAAGCCAGCAAAGAGCAAATAGATTTCCCCTTTTCTTTTTTATGTACATTGTATAGTCGTTAAATGGTCACTTGCCACTTACCAACTTTTGAAGAATATGAATCGATTCAATGGATTTTGTAACGGATTAACTCTTGAAGCCTATATGTAACATTTGAAAAATCAATGAAAGGGTTGGCTAATTTTTGGTGTGAGATACATCTTGTTGCGGAGTCAATCTAGAATGTGTTTTGTGCCATTTATTTACTGTTATATGCATTTGTTAGTTTGAATGTTTGTTTTCCTTAAATTGGATTGAAATTAGAAAATAGATGGAGTTATGTTTCTACTCTTTAGTGCAACTTATCAACAATAATCGGAGCATTGTTGGAAGGTTGAGAAAATATTTATGTGTCCTATTTCAGATTAGATTCTTCCATGTTGGATCATTGCATTTCATTAGCTCAAGTAGAATTCATTGTTGCATCACCACTATTGTGAATTCATAAGCACTGTGAAATCACAAAGTTGGTTAGAATTTAGGATCTAAATTGTTGCCTGGATTAGTTTCTCACCGAGGGCTAGTTTAGTTACCTCTTCTATTCTCTGGTCAAGAACATACGCTTTTAGGGTTTAGAACAAACAAAATTCGTTGCATATCTTTCACTTGAGGGAGTTGTACCTATCAAAATTCATAGGAAAGTTAGTCGAATAGATAAACAACTTTCCAACTGTCTGTATTCATATTGTTCCTTAGGAGATTTTGGGCAAATAAAGAGTTAAATCTAAAAAGAACAATCTGTTTACCAACAATATGCAACCTCCATTGGTGTTGATTTCTTATGAAGTTCAATAATTTGTTTTGTCACGCACTCTCATTTTGTTTCTATTCTTCTATAGGCATGTGAGCATAAGTGGAACATTGGTTTTTGATAGTTTCATTAGATATATGATAACACTTTTTGAGCCCATTAAACATCACCCTAGGACACTTTGTAGTCATGCCAGAGGACCCATTAATTTTTAAGGTCATATAGAGCATTTTAAAGGGAAAGCTTCTATTAGATGAAATTTTGGGTTTATCTTATCAAATCTAGTAGATTCTTGTGTCCTAAGTTGCGAATCAATCCTTACCCAATTATATTGTAAACACTAATAAACTCCTCTTCTAAAAAAAATGATTTTTTTATTATTTTCTATCAATAGGAAGAAGGGGTTTGAAAAACCCTTTAAGCCTTGAAGCTAGTTTTCAAACCATATAAAAATATGATGTTCTCAATAGAAGAAACATACATAAAAATTCCAAGTCGATACATAAACATGTAAATGCAATTTGATGAGATGGAAGGAGATGGCTATGTCAAATGGATGACAAGGTGTGGATGGGAGACAGTAGCAAGGTGTAGCTAGACACATAAAACTCACGAGTTTGGGTGAGAAATGCAAAAAAAAATGGATAAAATTCACCACCAACAATTATGTACAACCGACGGGTCAATAAGATAATCAACTAAATTTGCATTTTTTCTTGCTTTTGTAATGTTGAACTAAATTTCCTTAGTCATGACTCTCAAATTATCTTCCCATGAAAGAGTTGCATTGTCCACCTGCTATCCTTTTGAATTGAAAACTAGTTATCTCTTACACCTATTTACACATTTCAAGCTCTATGGGCAAAACTACAATACCAGTAGTAACATGTCTCATCATATCATCATTAACATTCACAATCTCATTGTGATATTGCTATCATGATTGAACTATATATTTTTTAGTCAAACTCATTGACCCATGTTTCATTAGTAGAGTTTCAAGAGAACCCATCTCTCATGAGAATGAATGAAACACGTAGCACCCATTACATCTTGGTGATACTTATAGAGGTGAAACACAATCTAGTTCAAACCTATTCAATCCTCTACAACTTGTTTTGAAAAATTTCTATTTTTCCTTCCATCTTTACTAAATTTTCATTGCAAACCTCAAAGTTGTGAATCTTTTCAGTAGTATCCTCAAAATTTCTCATCCTTCTTGGAAAGTATTCAACTAAAATCCATCTCAATCATTTTTTTATTACAACTATTATAGTTGTGAATTCTATCCATATTGTTGTCCTCATCGACACTCTTTATCTAGAGACAAATGCACATCTTTATTTTCCTCACAAATAGGGTAATTGTAGATTAGATCCTCATAGTCAACATGGTAGGATTCAAGCTCCATCTCTTCCTTGAAAGAGTAACTTTTAATGGTTTTGGAGTTATATGAAAGGATAGATTCAAATTCAATCTCTTCAATATTAATAGCATCCTCTAGGTGACATCAATGGAAGAATATAAATGGTCAATGTATGTTACCACTAAGGTCTAAGTAGAATGGTTACCTCTTATTTCATTCTTCACCATTTAGATCCTCATCTAGATAAGAATTGTCCACTGGGATTCAATTTGGGCCCTAGTCTAGTGGAGATCAAATATTTGGTTATTTGTTTAGATGACTTGATATTGATCCACAAATATGGTATTTTAGGTGTAGTCATTTTATTCACTCTCTCTTCTCTTTTGAAGGATATTCTTAGTCAATATAACTAATACAACTATTTGCATATGAGGATGAAGATAGAAAAGATCATTAGTAAGGTGAGGGTAGTCATTCATCTTGGATATTTAGAATGGTGAAGGATCTAGTTGGATAAGGTAGTGATGGTAGATTTTGGACATTATATTCTTAAGCAACAAATGGTATGGAATATTTAGATTGTAGATGTTTTATTTTTTGTTTACTAACATTTTTGCTTAAGCTAACTTCAACGCTTTCTTAAACATTGAGGAAAGAAAATTTGCTTTATTATATAATTAAAATAAAAGTAAAAATTCAAATTTTAAATATCTTATTCAATAAAAATAATTAATTCAATAAAAAAAAATTAACTAACTACTATAACTAAATAAGAAAATACAAATTAAACAAACAAATCTAAATCTTTTAAAATATAATTACCTAAGAAATCAAAAAAATTTAAAACATATTTCTAGAAGTCATCATTAGCAAGAAAAAGAAAAAATCAATAAAGTAAAATGGTATTGCAAAAATGCATATTTCTTATGAAATGAGAGAAAGTAGTCTATATATTTTTAATAAAATAAGAGGGAAATTAGTGAGATACCTTTTGGGTTTCCTTGTTCTTGGTTTCCTTGCTCTTGGTGTCCATCACTCCAACAAACTTTCCAGCTGTGTACATGGCATCCCAAATCTTCTGCTCTTCAAACTCTACCGCCCAGTTTCTGCATGTCTTCACCATCACATAAGGCAATTTTGACAGGCAATGCGCAATTACGTCTGATAAGGACCTGAACAAGTAATCTATCAGGTCATGTTCATCGTCCAAATGGCGGCTGAGAATCAATTTACAGACTCTGTATTTGCTGTAGCTGGCCACTATTGCACTCCAGTCCCTTGAATCACAATATTCTTCCCTCACAGTTTGTTCCTCCCCTCCATCAGTTTGCCTTCGCTCGTTTGTAATTGGAAACTCCTGCTCATTAAGTTTCTTCGCAGCTTCTTCCAGTAGCTTGTTTATGATTCCAGAGGCATTAGGAGATTCCGTTAAGCAATCTTGCTTTCCCTTCTTTAGATCCACAAGCAAGCTTTGGAATTCCTTGCAAACTGCCACGCCTACTCTATCAGCTTCAATGTCCAAAACTTCAAACATATTAATTGTAGTGGGACTTTGAGGATCAGAGTTGTCGATAAAAGACATCACATCCAGAGATTGTCGGTAAGCTTCAATAGCTTTTTCCATCTTATCCACATCCTTGTGCAAAGGTAAGAGGTGCATGATTACAATCAACAATGAAAGTGCTGTCATCCTCATGCAATTTTCATCCAGAGCGGGAAAATGCTTTGCAACAAGTGGAAAACTTTCGAGCTGATTTACAAATCTTCCATCGCCACTGGATCCCTGATGAGGCCCAATGAATTCGAAGAGCTTGTCACACTTGGTGCCCTTTTCTTTGTTTTTGCTGAAATGGTCCTTGGCTTGCTTCATAGTTTTCTCGTTGGCTATCCACAAGTTTTTCCAATTTTCTCCGGGCATACACACTTTCTCCAATATTTCCCTGTATTTTTCAGCTTCCCCTTGGGGCTGGACCAGCACTTTGTCACTTCCACGCAAATAGTACCATACAAACTTGAATCTAAACACAAGCTCCGAGATAAAGAAACAGCATTTGCAAAAGCGGATGAGAAATTTCTGCAGAGGCTTAAGCAAAGAAAACAACTTATGTATCTTCAACGTTGTAGCCAGCCGAAGCACCAGCCCTTTCAACCTTCCATGTCTTATTTGTTCTTGCCGACTCCATATTCCTAAATTATACATTTCAATCAAGTCTGAGACACTTCTCGTCCAGAAATCCTCCGCACAAGTTCTTGGATGTGTCTGTCTCTCCTTTCTAACAAAAAACCTTGGATAGTATATTGCCGCCGTGAACCATCTACAGAAGATGATGGCCTCTCCTAGTAGAATGAAGGCCCACGAAACCAACCATGCCGTGAATGAGAATCCAAAATCGTAGAAGAGAAAACTCCCGTCTATCGAATAGAGACAAAACTGTAGAATGACCAATAAAATGATGCAAATTGTAACCAGCACTCCTACAGCGGAGATGAGGACTGACCTTGCAATGACATACTGAGGGTTACAAACGCGAGCCAAAACCCACGATTCCACTATCTCATCTTCAAATTTCTTCCATGACCCTTCCTCGAGTTTATTACCCTTATCGTATTGAATTACAGAAATCCTTTGTGCAAGCATACTACGAATTGTTTTACCCGCTAAAATTGCACAGATTGTAAACAAAACCATCAATATACTTGACACCAGTAAAACAACATTGGTTACTAACCGGTACAGATAAAATTTGGAAGTCAATATGTCCTCATTGAAGGCATAAAGCAAATAGTAAGACTCGGAGGTAATCAAACTAAGGATCAAAGCTGAAAGTGCGCACCAATCAGTCGCACCTCCAGCACGAGCCATCCCTGGCAAGAAATAGCCCAGCAACACACATGTCACAACTCTTCCTGACTCACCCACAAACACACTCTCTTCCACGTGGTCGGCGTCTCCTTGAGCTAGATAAATTTCCAGATAAGAAAGAATTTGGATAGTCAAAGCACTGATAACCAGAGATTTCCCAGGAATCCAGATCCTTCTGGGCTTACCTCTTATTGCCTCATATGCATCAGACATCATTAGACAAAAAAAATAAAAAAGGCCTAATATCATTGCCAACGACTTAAACGCCTCCCCTATTGATCCCAAATCTTCTGTCTTCATTGTAAAAAGTCAGTATGGAGAAACACTGACCGTTTCAATGAGAAATTTTCTGCCAGCAGTAGGTTTTTTTCAAGTTTTAATGGACAGAGGAGAGAAGAGCAGAGGAAACCGTAAATCGTATCTGACAGAATCAACCTACGTTCCCCTAGGTCTGTTCCACACTGAAACAAATAGTGACTAAATAGTTGCATAAAATCTGTGTTGGTATATTGGACTATCTGTGTCCAATATGTAAGGTATGAGGGAATTTTAGCGTTTACTGAGACAGAGAGATAACTATATGGTCACTATTTTATCCGAACTCTCTGTCCATGTGGATGATTTTATAATAAAGGTTATAAAATTTGAATCTCTGGTGACAATATGGTCAAAAAGTTTTGGAATTCTCACACCAGGTTTTCTACAATTCCAAGACTTTTTGGCCATATTGTGTGGTACAATTCATCCGTCTCAGCAAACGTTGTTCTTGTGGACAATGTGATAACAAAGATTTTTTTTCTCTAACATATTACTAAAGAAAATTTATGAATGCTTATGTTTTTTAATTATTTAAATTTATATATTTTAAAAAGACAAAGTGATATGAAAGAAAATCTATGATTACTTATATAAATTTACGATTATTTGTGTTCTAAAATATTTAAAGTTTATATGTTTTTAAATGGTAATGTGATAATAAGGATCTTTTTTCCTCTTAACATATTTTATTTCGAGAGTTGATGTGATAATAAAGAAAATTTATGAGTGTTTATGTTTTTCTATTATTGAAGTTCATATATTTTAAAAAGTTGAAGTGGTATGAAAGATAATTTAGATAATTTATGTTTAAAAATATTGAAAGTTTATATGTTTTTAAATGGTGATGTGATAACAAAGATTATTTTTCTCTAACATATTTATTTAGAAAGTTAGTGTAATAATAAAGAAAATTTATAGTGTAATAATAAAGAAAATTTATGAATGTTCATGTTTTTTTATTATTTAAGGTTATATATTTTAAAAAGGTGAAGTGATATGAAAGAAAATTTACGATTACTTATGTTTTAAAATATTTAAAGTTTATATGATTTTAAATGGTAATATAATAACAAATGTTTTTTTCACACAACATATTTTATTAAGAAAGTTGATGTGATAGTAAAGAAAATTTATGAATGTTTATATTTTTTTAATTATTTAAGTGGATATATTTTAAAAAGGTAACGTGATTGGGTATATATCTTTAATTTAAGGTTAACAAATGATTTAGCTTTTCATTGAATATTAGTAAAAAAAATAGAGAATTTTGCAATGGATTTCAGCCAACTCTTTGACTATGATCATTTTAGCTAACTCTTTGTCAAAGTAGATTATCTAATAAGGTCTATTTAAATAAGTAAATTATCCACGTTTTATGATGTATCATTTATTATACTTAAATTTAAGTTCATAATTTATTTAATAAAAATTTTGAGCTAATAATTTTATGTTGGATTTTTTCATTTGTGACTAGTATTATTACACCAAAGGCGTTTCATATATGAAATACATCCTCCTGGTTAATTACGTCAGTGGTTGTTATTAATGGATAGGCATGCAAGACTATTGAAGTCTTTTGCGCCCTTGATATTTACATTAAATCTTTTCCCATAATTATATATATGAAGATTAAACATTTATTTAATTTCATTTAACACTGTTTCGGTGATATGACCCTTAAAAGTAACTGCAGGTAAGAATTTAATGAATCAGCGATTGTTTGTGAAATGTTGGGTTCAAACCACGGTTTACATTGCAATAAATGTGTTCGATATAATGTTTGAAACATAGTCAGTGACCCGAGCCACTGTATGTACGCAGAATGATCTTCCATGTCGAACGGTTGTGATTAGATTAGTGGGAACAATCCACTTGACAGGTATGCTGAATTCTCGGCTGCATCGACGGTTGTTGCAAGATCGCAATGCATACAACTTCGCTTTGTGGATGTGTGGACAACCCTCAAATCGGAAGGAGAATAGTAGAAAATACTGCATCCTTTTCACTGAACCGCTAGATTTGCATAGTAAGTGTAGTTACATTTTAAGAATAGTGTTCGTTTGATCTCTCAATCGTTCAGTTTAGTCACTATTCTTTTAGAGATGACCACTGAATAGTCTTCGTGTAATCTATGAATCACTTATTCACTCAATGGAAGAACCACTATGTTGTCATGCTTAATAACTTATCGTCAGTATGTCCTAGCCATTTGCAGATTAAGCAATTGAACAAAGTTACTATACTCATCTAGTGATTCAACGAAAAGGATGTAGTCTTTCCTACTATTCTCCTTTCTATCCAACGGTTGTCGCACATCCGCAACAAGAAGTTATTTGCATTGTGATCTTGTGACAACTGTCAATGCTACTAAATCAGCCATTATAAGAAAGGTTACAATAACCATGCTACTGAATGTTTATTCCCATAATCTGTAAATGAAACTCTTAACTCAAGTTTAATGGATTTTAATGGACTGAATTTTTATTCACATAATCTCTTAATGAAACTATTAACTCACCTTTAATCATGAGATCGAGCGAAAGGATTGTTCTCATTTTCTCTGAATGGTCATTATAACCCTGGTTATAATGGTAGATTTAGCGAACATGTTTTATCTCTTACTCACTTAACAAATTCGTCAAGCGTTGTTTTTCCTTGAGATGATACGCCGATCATTTATCTTTATCTTCATCAATGGCTCTCATTCATTCGCTGGATATTTTTGAGCTTTACCATTCTATGATGAGATCTACCGATATCCTTTATTCGCTTATTCGCTCAATGGAAGAACCACTATCTTGTCATGCTTTGCCTTTTCACTTAATAACTTATCATCACTATCTAGTATGCTTTTGCAAATTAAGTGACTCAATACAAAATGACCTTTGATTGCTCAATCTCTATTATTTTCTACTTGAACTCTGAGTATAGGAGATTGATATAAACATAATCGTTATATCTAGTGAACATGAGATAACTGCCATGCTAGATCACTAAATGTTTTGAGGACACAGCCAAAAATCAAGTGAATAGAGATTGCATTATCGTCGAATCGCCAGATCATTTTATTAACCGTCAGTTTTGAACTTGAGATAACACGTAGTGAGGAGACATATCAACGAAAAAGGATTAGAATTTAACTAAAGTTTACGTGCAATAATTGTAATTATTTTTTTCCTTGAAATAAGTAAACAATTCTAGATTTAGTATTAACTAACAACTAAATTCGGTAATCTAGAAGAATACATTTAATTACAATATTTTAAACCATGAATTGCAAACAATAATTTTCTTGAAATAACTTAACAATTTTGGATTTAGAATTCACTAACAACTAAATCCGATAATCCAAAAGAATACGTTCAATTACAATATTTGTAACCATCAGTTGCGAACTTGATATTTCACGACTGAGAACGCATAACAATGAAAAAGGATTAGGCTTTAAGTTAATAATTACAATATTTTAAACCGTCAATTGCGAACAATAATTTTCTTGAAATAACTTAACAATATCGGATTTAGAATTCAGTAACAACTAAATCTGATAATCAAAAAGAATATATTCAATTACAATATTTGTAATCGTCAGTTGCGAACTTGAGATTACGTAACTAAGGACGCATAACAACGAAAAAGGATTAGGCTTTAAGTGAAGCTTACATGCAATAATTGTAATAATTTTTTTTCTTCAAATAAGTTAACAATTTCAGATTTATTATTCACTAATAACTAAATCTGATAATCTTTAAAAATACATTAAATTACAATATTTTAAACCCTCAATTGCAAACTTGAGATTATGCGACTGAGGAGACATAACAACGAAAAAAGATTAGAATTTAAGTGAAGTTTACATGCAATAATCATAATAATTTATTTTCTTGAAATAAGTTAACAATTTCGGATTTAGTATTCACTAACAACTAAATCTGATAATTTGGAAAAGAATACATTGAATTACAATATTTTAAACCGTCAATTGCGAACTTGAGATTACGCAACTGAGGAAACATAACAATGAAAAAGGATTAGGATTTAAACTAAAGCTTACATGCAATAATTCTAAGTTAACAATTTCGTATTTATTATTTTACTAACAACTAAATTTGATAATCTTAAAAAATAGATTGAATTACAATATTGCAATCATAAAAAATAGTGATCACCAATTCATTAGACCTTGAAAAGTAAATGATTTCAGATTATTATTCACTAACAACTAAATCTGATAAACTTTAAAAAATAGATTGAATTACAATATTTGAAATTATAAAAAACAGTAATCAACAATTCATTAGATCTTGAAAACTAAATGATTTGGAATGAAGTAGGTTATTAATTCTACATCTGATATTTGCAAATATTTTGTTCAATAATAATAATTGCAATCTTACAAAGTACAAAAACATTGACAAAATTATAGGTGTCCCTTTTTGGATTTATCGATATCTTAGTTCAACACCCGAAAATTCAATATTAGATAGGATCAATGCCAGTAGTCAGATTAAATATTGAATAAGAGTTTGTTTATGATTGCAAATATTGTAATTCAATGTATTATTTTTTATTATCGGATTTAGTTGTTAGTGAATACTAAATCCAAAATGTTAACTTATTCTGAGAAAATAAATTATAACATTTTTTGGATGTAAGCTTCTGTTAAATTCTAATCCTTTTAGACATATGTAAGGCAGTATTTGTTATGTTTAAATATGATTATTTTCTGCATATTGACATCAGTTGCACTTCGATGATTCATGCCGAATATTCATTGCACATCATTAATACTCGTCCTCTCTATTTTTGTAGTTTTTCCTTCTATACCTGACATATGTATGCCATTATCAATTATTATCAATATTTTTCCTTGTATGAATTAATTACAATATAAATTTTAAGCATATGTATGCCAGTATGTGTTATGTTTAAATATGACTATTTTCAACATTTCAACATAAGTTGCACTTCGATGATTCATAGCGAATATTTATTACACACCATTTAATACTTGTCCTTGATGTTTTTGTAGTTTTTTCCTTATATTCTAACAGTTGTTGAATATACATTAAATTGCATTCAATGTTATATGTTTTAGTTGGTAACAGTTATTTCTTTTGTTTTTCATCATGACCACCTTACTTGACCGTCATCATAACTAGAGAGGGAGAAGATAAAAATGTGAGAATCCTAGAGGGAGAGAGACTCATGAGAGACCTAGATGGGTAAAGAGAGAGAGGTGAGATCTATAGAGGGGAACAACAAGAGGTGAATAATGAGATATCAACAATGAATAAAACATTATTTTTATCACTCTTGATACAAATATTTTACATAAATA